>LFYR01000680.1:0-199614 GCA_001185155.1 Zostera marina | reverse complement strand
AGATTTAAGAAGATATTATCCACCTGCAGAGGAAGACAACCAATTGAGGACAATTGTATTCCAAGAGGGGTCGCCTGATGCAGCCCTTATAAGTGCTTGCATTAATAATAGGCTCGATTCTAATCGAGCCTTGGACCAAGCCCAATAAAATGGCTTGGACTCTCATGGTAGACTTTCCACTCTTAAACCATGAGAGTATAAATATGAGTGGACCCCAAAGGAGGAGTTAGTTGAGTTTTATTTTACCCAAGGTGATTCTCAACGTTATTTCTTTTCTTTCTTTCTTTTATTTCTTTCTTTCTTTCTTTCTTTCTTTCTTTCTTTATTTCTCTTTATTTCCCTAGATTCTACAATTCTTTCCTAATTACAGTTATCGATTATCCTTGATTGGGATAATCTCTCAAGTCTTCGATCGATTCTCAAAGGAGCATAAACCCTAATCGATCAATACTGTTTCTGAATTCTTTGACACCAGTCTGGACGGATTTTCTACAATCCGTTAATCTTAATTTCTAAGAACTGTTCAAGGCCTACATCACTTCCCTTCTCAATATTAACAAAGATTAGGAAACTAGCATGTCAATTTATATGGGGTGGTAGAAATGGAGTGTCATGGGAAAAAATGGTTCTCCCTAAAAGGGAAGGAGGATTAGAGGTTCGGAATTTGTCAATCATAACTAGGGCAGTGACTTTGAAAAGAGCTGCCAATTTTTGGAGTAAGAGGTCTTCCATCCTAATAAATTGGGTCAGAGAAAGATACATTAGGGAGCAAGTATTAGAGGACATACAAATCAGAACTACAGTTGATTCTCCAATGTAGAAAAAAGGAAATAGGAGAAATAATGATCTGTGGGGCAAACTACTCAATTATATGGAAAAAAGGTACCTGTTGTAGGAGAAGATTCTGAATGCTGGAAATAGGGTGAAGAAGAGGGTATGGTCATCTTCAAACGCGGTAGAAAAGAGAGAAACTTGGAATCCACCAAGGTTCTAGATCTAGGTTTGGGAAATATAGAAACTGTTTGAAGAAAAAAGAAATAAAAACAGTGAAAGGAAGAACAGGAGTTACTTTTGAGTTTAGCACAAAATAATATGTTGATCTCCTCCTTGGGCCCACTCTATTTATACTCACATCAAAGGTAATGGGCGACCCATTTGATGTGAGTCTAATATTTCCTTAAGAGGAATATGCTTTGGCTTGACCAGCCAATTAGAATCTGGACTAGCATGATCTCCTCCATCAAATATATTGTTGCCATGACTTGTAGAATTAAATATAATTGAATCTTCTACTGCATCAGTACCTCAATTAACAAATTGGGAAACTTTACCCAACAAATCAGACCCAATGTTTTCAATAAGCGGACGCATAGTGCGGCAAATAATAGATGTTAAGGTCGCATAATGTGACCTCGACTAATCAGTTAGGAAACTATGCGGCCAAAATGGTCGCATGGCCGCATAATGTGGCACTGTGGCCATATACTGGCCACATAGTGACCGTATACTTTTGACAAAAAAAACAGGCTAAAAAAATTAGGTCAAAATCAAATACCAAACTATATTTCAATAAACCAAACTAGTTGTTGAACTTAAAAAAAGTCCCAACTATATTAATAATTGCCATGGAAAATTTTATTACTGATCTGTACTTATTTCTATGTACTTGCTTAATGCTTATTCATGTAATTCATACAATTTATTTTTTCCTCAATTTAAAAGTATTTTACTGATTTAATAAGATTTTTACCGATTTAAAAAAAAAGGCATGAATGTGTGCGGCCACATAGTCTGCGTACTTTTAATTGAAAACTTTGATCAAGCCTACTAGACATATGGACCCTTTGACACAGGAATATGGTCACAAATGCCCACAAAACACTCAATAATTCTATAGCGAATTAGATGAGGATATTTAACAACTTTCAATAAAGTTGTCATATGGGGAATACAAACACCATCAACCTGTCTACTATACAACAAGGAGGAGACAAACAGTCACCTTTATTTTAACTGTGAATACACAAGGGGAATCATCATTAAAATAATAGAAGCATTAGGTGGTGTAGAGTGTAGACTAAATGCAACAATTGAGTAATTATCCAACAAGGAGTTGTTGAAGATGACGGATCAAAGATTAATAATCTTATGATGTAAAAAAAAGTACAGGAGATCAGATGGGAATCCACCTATCTAATTCACAGCCAAATTGGATTCCACGAATCGATGAACAAGATCTGAGAAATAATGAGATTTAGAAGAACGAAAAGAGAATGGAAAAATAGAATAAACGATACCTCAATTTGATAAAAAGTAAGCTAATCCTCCTTCCACCAGTCCACTCTTATTTATATTCTCATTGTGTGAAAGTGGAAAATCCACAATGAGAGTGAATTCAGCCCATTTAGAGGGCCCAAGGCATGACCCGGACCATTTCGAGCCAAGGACTTGTCATGGCACTACAGTGGGCTACATCATTAGGCCAAGCAATCTAGAAAATATCAAACTCCCCAATACCTACATCCAACATAGACATTAGAATTGGTGACCTCATAGAGGCATGCCAAAATTCACTAAGAAGGCACCATGTTGGGGACTGCATTGAAACATCACAGGCAGCACAACATGGCACATATGGGCAGAAAAGAATAAAAGACTCAAAATCACACTCTCAGGCCACCGGAAGTACTTTCAAAAGAAATTATTAAGTCTATCCTTCAAGAAAGAATTCTACAAGAAGGACGGCACAATAGAGGAAATACAATGCTTAAATTTGTGTGAGTCGATAGGCTCGTCCCATTTTCCACGCTAGCTATTTATTTATCCTTACTATGTATTTTTCTGTTTGATTTCCATTCTAATGGGCTTTTAACTTCATCAAAAAAAATCACAAATATAATTTCCAAAGTGGTTTTCAGAGGTTAGGGTTGTAAAAAAAATCTTTTCTGATTCCTTGCTAGGGCAGTAGGGATACTTAAGCCTTTATTCACCAATACTAATTTGGAATTTTATTCATAGACTAGTTATAAATTAGCTATTTAACTTACACTTTATTTGTTATAGTTTACTACTTTACTTTATCTATAGCTAGCTTATAATTAGCTTTTAAAATAAAAAATTTACATGTTGCAAAAAAACAATGTAGTATTCTATTTTATTCCAATCTACAAGCAATGTAATATTTTGGTTTGCCTAAATGCATTTTAACTTAATTTTTTCATCTTCTATTGTTAAGAACTTGATCTAAAACAATTTTTTCATCTTCTATTGTTAATATCATTCAGGCAGTGAGATCTGGTCTTTTGAAGATTTTGTCTAAAATGGGTATTTGCTTGCTTTCCAGGTGTGTCTTGACTTATACCACTTGATATTTGTATATTGTATGCATACCAGTTCTATATTATTTTATGAACATCAATACCTTGATTTATACCATTCTAGCGGATGAGATGGTGCATGACTTTGGAAGAAAGAGAACTCCCAAGAGGTGTTGCTTGAGTATAAATCTTAAAAAAGCTTTTGACACAGTCAGTTGGGAGGCTATAATTGTCACCCTTGAAGCGTATGGATTTTCTCCTATATTCTGCAAAATGATTTGGAATTGCATATCCTCTGCATCTTTTTCGGTACTGGTGGAAGGGACTCCAACGCCTCCCTTCAAAAGCCAGAGGGGGATTAGACAGGGTGATCCTCTATCTCCTATTCTATTTGACATGGTTATGGATGTTCTAAGTAAATTGATACAGAGTGGAGTAAAGAACAAAAGAATAGACACTTATCAGGTGAATGGTGCTACTTCTATATCTCACCTCATGTATACGGATGATATCCTCATATTTTCAAAGGCAAATTCGAAATCGCTTAATACAATTAAGACGGTACTTGAGAAATTCTCATTGTTCTCGAGATTAGAAGTAAATGCGAGCAAGAGCTCCTCCACTTTCTCAAAAGTATGTGCAGAAGATCAATCTTTGCATAATATCTTAGGATATACTGTTAAAAATTTACCCATAACATATCTAGGATTACCAATCACGGGAAAAAAAAAGATATTTGGACAGTGCTGGAAGCTAATCCAGTCTATAGAGGCGCTCTTAGCAAGATGGAGTGGGAAATGTCTTTCCTATGGAGGGAGAATACAACTAGTTAACTGGATAAGAGCTGGAAAGTATACTTATTGGGCGCAAGGTATGGCTATCCCTGTTTCAGAAAGAAGCCTAGTGGATAAATGTTTGGATTGTAGGGCCAATAGTACGATTGTGTGGAGATCTGATACTCCGATAAGTAAGCTGGGGGGAATGGTGGAAAGTATTAGAGATAGAAAGCATAAAGATATATTAGCTGAGAGAATTTGGTCGAAGATGTCGACAAAATTCTCTATTCTCTTGTGGAGGGTGAAATGGGATCACCTAAACACGTTCAAGAAGCTGAAAATTTGGAGAGTACAAGTACCTCTTGTTTGCTTGTTATGCAATCTGGAAGATGAAACTAGGAGACATCTTTTCTTTAACTGTTCTTATTCCAGATCTCTCTTAATTCCTTCGGCGGAACACCTGAATCTCGTTTTCTGGAAAATAATGAATATTCCAGTTCCCACCCAATCCAGTTCAGATATTAGATTGGGGGATCTGATGGAGCCAGCACAAAAGATTACGCACTACTCTCCCCCTTGGGGGCTACTATGGAATGTTATTGGGTGCTTGTCGTGGCATATATGGACGGAAAGAAATAAAAGATATAGACAGTACATTAGTAGGCCTCCTGAGATAGTCCTTAAGGAGGTCATTAAAGACATCAGTCTCTTCTTTGATTCAGTGTATTACAAGAAGAGTTGTTGTCATCATTTGGGGACATCTATGATGGAAGTATGGGAGACCAACCTCCTAAGGCAGCGTATCTAGTTACTATATAACTAGACTATATAGCTAATGGGAGAGAGTCAATGAACTTTTTGCTCATTTCTTTTTACTTCTGTTTCTATTTCTATACTCTATTTTTTGTAAACTGGGCATTAGCCTTATTTTAATTAAATTTAATTGCTTCAAAAAAAATACCTTGATTTACTTCTTGCAAGAAAAAGTATATTTTTTAATTTATGAAGAGTTAGGATTTTTTTGAATAAAGAGGTAAAGTTTTCTAATCTATACTTTTTAGAGACATTACTCCATATGAAGTGACAATTAACGCCTATGTATTTGGTTCTTTCATAAAACAATGAGTTTCTAGCAATTTAGATAGAGGCTTAATTATCACAAATTCACAATTATGGTTCTAGACTTCTAATCATCAGTGAATAGAGCACCTTTTGGATGTTGGAACCATTCATTGATTGATATTTGAGGACATGAAAAAGAGGAAGAAAAGAAGATAGAAGAGGGACATTCGACTTGCTGAGTTGTATGTGGCAAATCCTCAATCCTACTCCTAAATTGTAACTGATTTTAGGAAAGACTATCAGCCACCACCTTAGTAAATGGAATATTTGAGTCGAATCCTGAAAGAGAAGTCAGATGGGCTCTTTGCAGCTATTCAAACGAATCAAACTAAACAAATTACATATTATAATAGCAACCTAAAGTTTTTTCATGTTGAAATAGAAACAAAGGAATGAAATGAGAGAGTGAAATAATAGATCGATCAAGAAGCTTTGGAAAATCATAAGCTCAGTAGAGTTCCTATGGGCAAGGTGGGAAAGGGCCAAATATATTAAAAATAAACCATGAGACTTCCAAAAGAATGTAGTGGACTGTGGACTCATGCATTTGGTGGGAATTGGTGGATAACAAAAAGGTGATACACAAATGCTGTTCGGCTGTTCCCAAGACCTCAATATGGAGTGACATTGAAGAGATGATTGTTTAATGCTTAAAACAGCATGGGTGGGTTGTGGGAAAATGGTGTCTACAAATTCTCCCTATACTTATGGAGGATAAGATGAGGTCATGGGGGAAACAACCCACCGGAGAAAGTAATTGGACAGAAGGTGTTCAAAGAATCTATCTTGTGCAGCAATGATGATGAGAGCATCGGAAACCAATTCCAACTGTCCGTACATCAGCAGGATTGGGAGCAAATGTGTCATTGGAATAGGGATCTGGATTTGCTTGAATTGCAACTTTATTCTAAACATAATGCAGTAAATTGAGTTCAAGCTCACAAGGAAAAATGCTTGGTTGAGTCTAGAGTGGTTTTTGAGGCAAGTAAACACAAGGCAACAATGAACTACAGAGATTCTTCTTGATTACTTGGCAAGTAACATCTGGTAATTACTAATTAGGTGGGAAGATAGACCAAACAAAGGTGCACAAACTGTGTTTGTGTTTGGTCAGTGTCTATAGTTCCATCAATTTATATATAATTGTTGTCTTGGAATTTTCCTTTCAATTGTTTATGTAATGTTTCAATTCAACTGGTTTCGTATAAATGGAAAAAATCCATTTGCAAATAAATATATAATGGATTGATGATATAGTATAGAAATTATGATCTCTTATATAAATGAGGAATTAAGGAGAATATAACATGTAATGAAATCTCATTTCTTTTTACTTCTATTTGTATTTTTAATTTTCTATGTAAATTGGGTATTGCCCCTGATTTTAAATTTGGGAGTTATTAATTTGTAGTTTTGTACAATACATTACAATTAATATAGTATAAAGCTAGAGTTTTCAAAATCACTTATTTTGTATTAATTTTCTTCATTTGATGTTTCTCATTAAACCAGTTATTGCGGGGCACAAATATTTGAGATTTATGGCTTAGGAAGCGACATTGTGAATCTTGCATTTTGTGGCAGTGTTTCAAAAATTGGGGGGTTATCTCTTGATGAGGTAATTTACGTGTACTGTTCTTTTTTAATTTTATATTTTTTTTTGTAATTTTTTTCTTTCTAAATAGTCCTTTGGACTTTTTGTCTACTACTAGTACTAGATATAAATTGGATTTCGGAGATCAACAGAAAAAGTGGTTATGAAATTTTTGGCAATCTTATCATGTTTTTTTCCCTTACCTTCAATTGGTTTTTACAGATTTATAAAATAGCAACAGTAATATATAAATTGTAAAATGTACTTCGTAATTTTTCTAGTCCAATTATAGGTTTATTCTAGTCAAGTCATTGATAATGTTACGTATCGTTTTTACTTGTTCTGCAACTTATCTGATTAAAATTACCTTCCATGAAAAGCTGGGAAGAGAAACCATGTCTTTTTGGGTGAAAGCTTTCTCCGAGGACACAGCCAAGAGACTAGAAAACTTTGGATTTATTCAGTTTCGAAATGGAGGTATGGTTATTTCTTTCGATAGTTGCCGTTTGAAATCATACACAACACTGCTAAATTTGCAGTGGTTTTTTTTTGAAGCTGTAAAATGTTTTCATTTAATGAAAAATGAAGGGCATTGCCCTGAAATACAATGGAAATAAGCATAAAATATAAATATGGATATTGTGGCACTTTCCACCCAGCCATATTGCCTAAAGAAAACTCTAGACTATCTGCCTCCGGAGGTTGGTCTCCCATATCTGCATTGTGCTAGTCTCCAAGGGATGACATTAACATTTTTTGAAGCACTCAGGCTTGAAGGATAAGCTGATGTCCTTGATTACCTCCTTTAACACTGTTTCTGGTGGTCTGAGAGTATGTTTTTTCAATCTGTGATTTCTTTGTGCTCATATGTGCCAACTTAAGGATCCAATCATGTTCCAAAGTAGTCCTCAAATTGGGGAACGATGTGACAGTTTTTGCCATGCTTCAGTTAGGTCCCCTATTCTAATATCCAGGTGAGTGGTGGTGGGAGTGTGTATTTTTAGTATCTTCCATAAAATGTTGTTTAAGTTTTCAACCAGGGGGAGCAGGATGGCTCTAGAGTAGGAACAATTGAAAAATAGGTGGGCTTTGGATTCATTCTTTATATTGCATAATAAACATATGGGCTGGATTGGCATACCTCATTCATTTAGTTTGATAAAGGTGTTTAGGTGTCCCCACTTTATCCTCCATAGGAGTATGGGAAATTTTGTGGGTTTATGAGCCCATATTCCTTCAGCTAGACTATCCTTATGGCTTTTATCCATGATCTCCTCACATAGTGAAATTTATTTTGTAAATAATTTATATACTTCTTTTGCAGATATTTTTGAACAAAACAACTAAACTACTAATTCCTAATCATAATTCTTTCATTTTCTCTCTCATCAAACTAGGTGAGTACCATGGAAATAATCCAGAGATGTCAAAACTTCTTCACAAGGCTATCCGTCAAAAGAGTGAGAGTGCATACACAGTTTACCAACAGCATCTTGCTAATCGACCAGTCAATGTAAGGACTGGACGTTGTTTTCATTGATATTAATTATTATACTTTTAAACTGTAATGTACTTCGATTTTTATCATTACACTAATATGTTATTATAATTTAAAATGCTCTTATTTAGGTTATTAGAGATCTTCTTGAGTTTGAAAGTGATCGAATGCCTATTCCCATTGGTAGGGTTGAAGCTGTTTCTTCCATTGTGCAACGATTTTGCACTGGTGGCATGTCATTGGGAGCTATATCAAGGGAAACACATGAAGCAATTGCAATAGCAATGAATAGACTGCATGGAAAATCAAACTCCGGTGAAGGTGGAGAGGTATTTTCATTTGTAATATTTTTGAAATTCACAGAAAGAAGATTCATGCATTGAGAATCTTAGGTTGTATTTTCTTCTTTAGGATCCTATTCGTTGGACCCCACTCAAAGACGTTGTTGATGGCTATTCTCCCACACTTCCACATCTCAAAGGTCTTCAAAATGGGGATACGGCAACCAGTGCAATCAAGCAGGCAAGCATAGTATTTAACTATTTATTACATTTTCAGTTTTTCTTGCATCTTTTATCTTCGTCTTCAAATTTTAGAAAGCATCAAAGCATAAACATGCAAAATAAAATGTACATTCCAATTTTATAGTTGGTGAAATCATTTGAATTATTTCCAAGTACAGACAAAATGCCATGTCACTGACTATTTGACTTTCCACTCCAATTTTTTTTTGCAAAGGATTTGACTTTCTTTCTTATATAAATTTAAAATAATCTGAGTTATTTAATAATTATAAGCTATGTAATTAAGAATTTAACAGTATGCTAAAATAATTATAGGCAATGGCAATCATCCCATGGTTTAATAATCCTAGTATAGACGTTATTGCAGCTACACTTTGTGCATCCCAACTATGTTAGGATAATAATGTAAATCCTTGATTAGATTCGCCGAGGTGTCAAGGGGAGGATCTCCCCGTCTTATTCTTGAATTTCTCTACATTGAGAGCATGACTTTACAGTTCTTCTTGATCCTTTCCTGACTTTTTTCTAGCCCTTCTTCATCCAAATGTGCCATATTGTGATCCCCAAAAGCATCCAATAAAGTCCTAAACATGCATTTCTACCACTGAATTTCTAGTCTATTTGTTAAAAAAATCTATCACACGATAACAAGTTTCTTGAAAGTGAGTGCAGTTGAAGAAGATGACCCATACTCTTTTGATTTTTTTTTGATAAAAGTTAAATTTCATTAAAATGAAAGGGCCAACCCCAGATACAAATGAGATAAGAGAATAAGTCCAAAATATAACCTCTCCAAATCAAAAGGAGGCTCAACCTCTTTGGAAGTATCCTTTGTGTGTGTGTTAAGAAGTCCCTAAATGCTATTCATTTTTTAGGTTGCTTCAGGGAGATTTGGCGTCACACCAACATTTTTAGTCAATGCTGATCAGATAGAAATCAAAATTGCACAAGGTGCCAAACCTGGAGAAGGAGGTCAACTCCCAGGGAAAAAAGTTAGTGCATACATTGCAAAGTTAAGAAGTTCAAAACCTGGTGTTCCTCTGATATCTCCACCACCACATCATGACATTTATTCTATTGAGGACCTTGCACAGTTAATTTTTGATTTGCATCAGGTATCAATTTCTCTTCCTTAATATATTATGTTTGTTTAATACTCTTTAATTTGTGTTTTCATCCATGTCATGCAATTTTATATTAATTTAAATATTGACCCACGATAGCAATACAATATAGGTAAACCCCAAAGCGAAGGTGTCTGTTAAACTGGTTGCTGAAGCAGGAATTGGTACTGTTGCTTCTGGAGTTGCTAAAGCCAATGCTGATGTTATACAGGTAGCACTTTAGTCTACTAATATATCTTCATCTCATTCAAATATCCAATAGCAAGTAATGCTATTGCAGAATATAGATAAGTAGATAACTAGTAAAAGTATCTGAATATTTTTTTGTATTGTTCCCTATATATAGGGAAATCCATAAATCTATTGTTGTTAAAGTAAATTTTAATTAGTCAATAGTTTGTAATGATTTCTTTTGATTAAGATATACCGAGTCTGAATTAAATAACTAGATAAATATATCTAAGCATTTTTATCTATTGTACGGTTGTACCAATGTATCCTATTTCCTATATATAGGGTGAATCCTAAATCTATTGCCATTTCACCCTTTGGAGACATCTATGATGGAAGTATGGGAGACCAACCTCTTGAGGCAGCGTATCTAGTTACTATATAACTAGACTACATAGCTAATGGGAGAGAGTCAATGAGCTTTTTGCTCATTTCTTTTTACTTCTATTTTTATTTCTATACTCTATTTTTGTAAACTTGGCATTAGCCTTATTCTAATGAAATTTAATTGCTTCAAAAAAAAAAAAAAAAATCTATTGCCATTTTCATCAGTTATCTATTTGACTATTTGAGTTAAAAATCTAGATTAATCAATAGTTTTTATTTTTTAATGATTACTTTTGATTAAGATGTATTATATAAAGTGAGTTTGAAATTACTTTTATTTTATAGATATCAGGTCACGACGGTGGTACAGGAGCCAGTCCAATAAGTTCCATCAAGCATGCTGGTGGGCCATGGGAACTAGGATTAACAGAAACACATCAGGTGGCACATTTGTTCCATTGCCATCTTTCATGCATTTGATGTTTGATTTTATAATTGAATATGGGATGTTATCAAACTTCATAGATGCTCATCCAAAATGGACTTAGAGAGAGAGTTATTCTTAGAGTAGATGGTGGATTTAAAAGTGGAGTTGATGTGCTTATGGCTGCTATAATGGGTGCTGATGAATATGGCTTTGGCTCCGTGGCTATGATAGCAACAGGATGCATCATGGCTCGTATTTGTCACACTAACAATTGCCCAGTTGGAGTTGCTAGTCAGGTTAAGAAATTTTTTCAATATTTTCTTCTTTAATTATCTTGTACATATTCTTAGGTGGTATTTTTCATCTCACGTGCAGAGAGAAGAGTTGCGTGCTCGTTTCCCTGGGGTTCCTGGGGATCTTGTCAACTTCTTTTTGTATGTTGCCGAAGAGGTGGGAACTTATCTAGCACGTATTTCATCATAAATTTAATTATATATACATTACTAATTTTATTTTTGTCTAAAAGTGTCTGATTCATGATTATTATTATTTTACATCTTATATCTATTATTTTGTAGAATCTGATTATACCAAGTGTTGTTTGAGATTTTGAGCAGGTTAGAGGCGTATTAGCTCAATTGGGTTATGAAAAATTAGATGATGTCATTGGTCGTACAAATATTCTAAGACCTAGAGATATATCTTTGTTGAAGACTCAACATCTTGACCTCAGTTACATCTTATCTGTAGGTTTTTTCTTTATTAACATTCTTAAATTTGTCTTTTTTCCCTTAGAATTTGTATGAACGATTAATCATTTTACCCAGAATTCTGGTGTTTCAAAATGGAGTAGCACTACAATAAGAAATCAGCCTGTTCATTCTAATGGTCCAGTTTTAGATGACACACTTCTTTCTGATTCTGAGGTAACATTTATTTTTAATGGGAGGAAACAGTGTTTGATTTTAATGTTTTGACAAAACATGGATATTAACAAATGTTGGTCAGTATCTAATTGCATTTATCAATTTTGGAAAAAATTAATCAGAGAGAAAACATACAATATCGGTAAACGGTAAACCTTCCCACTGCCAAGTAAGGTCACTGGACTGATCTAAGTTTCTGTCAATGTACTCCTTTTCTTCTACCATTTCTCTCCAAATAATGGAATTACTAACTCAGCTTCTGTAGAGATAATGGAATTTCTCTTCATTCCCTTGTTTTCCCTGGAAAAATCAGTACTTCATCTGCAAACATAATAGACTGTCCATCACAATGAGATTGTATAAATGCAGCTTACCTTAGTCTACTTTCTCTTTTGGGCCGAGGCTAGATGCTCCGTGATCACCTTGCTTGACCCTTGATGCATGGAACAAGTATAAGGAGAGCCATTCAAAGCATAGTTTAAAATGCATGAGCTTTATAGTGTGTATTGACAATAGGATCTTTTTCAGTGTAAATTTTTATATTAATGAGAGAATAGAATATAGAGATTATACACAATGATTCTCTCTTGTAGTTGACATCTGCACTATGTACACACCTAGACTACGAGAAGGGTTCTATCTATAAAACTTGCTTAATTCTGGCCACTATTTCCCCAAGAAGTTAATGTGTTTAGCTATAAATTGTTTTTTTTTTTTTTTTTTGAAGCAATTAAATTTCATTAGAATAAGGCTAATGCCAAGTTTAGCTATAAATTGTTTGGCTGCTTGAAAATTTTGTATAAATTATTTAATTGTACGATTTTTTTAAGAATTTCTATATGTTTGCAAAAAAATTCCCAAATTGGTAAATGATTCGTTAATATGAAATAGCTAAGCAGCAAAAATAAATAATTATCCATGTTTTTTGGGGTCGCTGGATCTCACATGGTTTGATCTCATTTTACAGTGTAACTTTATTTCCAATTAGTAAATTTGTCATTTTTCTATTTTTTTACTGCAGATAATTGAAGCAATCACTAATGAAAAAGTTGTGCAAAAGACCATTGATATTTATAACACTGATCGTGCTGTTTGTGGTCGTATAGCTGGTGCTATTGCAAAGAAGTATGGGAATACAGGTTTTGCAGGACAATTGAATATTACGTAAGCTAATGATACGTAAATTACCAGTTTTTTTCATTTTATTCAGTAAAATTGTATCATATAGACTCCACCAACTAATCAACTATTATTGGTTACAACTTTAGTTTTTACTTTTTACATCTTTTCAATTTCATCCTGCAGATTCACTGGTAGTGCTGGACAATCATTTGGTTGTTTTCTTACCCCAGGCATGAACATTAGATTAGTTGGAGAAGCCAATGATTATGTGGGAAAGGTAATGCATCATTGGTCTCATTTTGAGAAATATTTGTAGAATATATTCAACTTACATTTGTGTTCTTTAGGGTATGGCTGGTGGAGAATTGGTTGTGACTCCAGTTCATAAAACTGGTTTTCTCTCTGAAGATGCCACTATTGTAGGGAATACATGTCTTTATGGTGCAACCGGAGGTCAAGTATTTGTCAGAGGCAAAGCAGGAGAACGTTTTGCTGTTAGAAACTCGCTTGCCGAAGCTGTGGTTGAAGGAACTGGAGATCATTGCTGCGAGTACATGACTGGTGGTTGTGTTGTCGTACTTGGAAGGTGCATATCTAACTTTTTATTGTAAATAAATAGCTGCAATTCAAATTACTGACCATGATCGATCTGCATACAGCATAGGAAGAAACATTGCTGCTGGAATGACCGGTGGTTTGGCCTATATTATTGATGAAGATGAGACACTATTACCAAAGGTCTGTACCATTATTTATTTTATTTGTTCCTTAGATATTAGTATTATCAAAAATTAAAATTAGTGGTTAAGCGAGTTAAATTTTACTTCTAATTTTTTCCCTAAATTGTATGCATTATTGTATCTATATTATAAAGGAAAAAAATAGAAATAGCCATTTTTTACAAAAAAATCGAAATGAAAATGATATGCTTTACTTTATTAGAAATTATCCGTCTCTCTGTAAATAAATAGAAATAGTGTTCACACAATAAGTGATATTCATTTGACGTGTCAATAAAAAAAAAGTGAAGATAGATGGAGATCCCTTTGCTGTATTTTCAGCATATGAAAATAATTACTGATATGGAATTGCCCAAGTATTCATAATTCATAATAAATTAACAAAAAACCATCTTTGAAATGGAGTTGAAGAAATGTTAGTTTGATTATAAGATTTAATATTTGTCACTCATTATTAAAAATCCAAGCACTTGGATATTTAGTGAAATAATTTATATAATAACATGAAACTTGCTTATATCAATTTCCGATACAAGAAGTTGTTATTTCTGAAAATTACATGCTTTATCTTACTTTTATACTTTTAATTTTATCTTATATTTCTCTGAAGGTGAATAGGGAGATTGTAAAGATGCAGAGAGTAAATGCCCCTGCTGGGCAAATGCAGCTAAAGAGCATGATAGAAGCTCACGTTGTATGAATTTGATTACTTTTTTGTATAATCCTTGCTTTCATATGTATATTGTGCGTTGATATTTTCACCTGATTTAATTTTGCAGGAAAAAACTGATAGTGAAAGAGGCATTGCCATTCTGAATGAATGGGAAGCATATTTGCCTCTGTTCTGGCAGCTTGTACCACCAAGTGAAGAAGACACACCAGAGGCTGGTGCAGAATTTGAGAAAGTAACGGCCAGACAAATAATGAAACAATCTGTTTGAAGTTGCACACAAATAAAAAAATACTTTGAGCCTGATCATGACAGCGGAAAAAAGATGCATCTTCTTTTGCCACACCACAGCTCAAAGCATAATTTTTCTCTTCGTAGTGTCAATTGCAAATATGAACCGTTACCAGCCTCAACTGCATATAAATATAGATCGCCATTCGCCAATGCCATCTGAGGTTTGAGTTTCGAAAGTTTTTGTTTTTACGTCCCTGAAATAATCATTTGGCCACTGTTTCTAAAAAAAATTGTTGATGGAAGAACAGAAGAAAAGTTAGACATGTGTCCATGCAATCTTGCATGATTCCTAAAACAATTGAATTTGTTTAAATGCCATCTATTCACTTTTATTTATAGTGGTTATTACTAATAGTTAATATTGTTGAGTTCCAATTGTAGATAAAATTCAACTACGAACCTATGTACTATGTATTAGCCTCAATCCAGGTTGATTTGTTTCAGTTATTTGTAGTCTTAGGTTTTATCTGTTTCGATTTTTTTAATTGATAGATTTTTAGGAAAGCTCGTATTCCCATACTTGTATATACACAACTTGTATGAAATTGGTACAAACCTGCATGGTTGAATATATTATATTACTGTATCTGTTTGCAGTGGCTTTCTATGAAATGGGTATTATTATACGCACAGTTTTGTAGGATTTTTTTTATAGTGATAGTTGGCAGCTTTGTAGGAATTTGTGAATTTATAATGTCGTGTTATATTTGTTTTTTGAATAAAAATCACTCGGATAATTTATTGATTTTTACACAAAAAAAGAAGAATGGAGTCCCCTTGTGTTCTAGCCCAATCCTTGGGGAGTAATATGTAATTCTAAGCACGTTAGTAGGTCTTCTGAAATAGTTTTTAAGAAGGTTATTAAAAATATCAGTCTTTCATTAGATTCAATGTATTTGAAGAAAAATTGTTGTCACCTTTTGAAAACATCTATGATGGAAGTATAAGAGACCAATCTCATGAGACAATGTATCTAGTTACTGTATAATTAGACTATATAGCTCATGGAAGAGAGTCAATGAATTTTTGTTTATTTCTTTTTATAACTAGATACGCTGTCTCAGGAGGTTGGTCTCCCATACTTCCATCATAGATGTCTCTAAAGGGTGACAACAACTTTTCTTGTAATACACTGAATCAAAAGAGAGACTGATGTCTTTAATGACCTCCTTAAGGACTGCCTCAGAAGGCCTACTAATGTGTTGTCTATACTTTTTATTTCTTTCTGTCCATATATGCCACGACAAGCACCCAATAGCATTCCATATTAGCCCCCAAGGGGAAGAATGACGCGTAATCTTTTGTGCTGCCTCCTTCCGTCAAATCCCCCAATCTAATATCTAGACTGGATTGAGTGGGAACTGAAATATTCATATTTTTCAGAAAGTGAAATCTAGGTGTTCCGTCAACGGAATTAAAAAAGATCTAGAATAAGAACAATTAAAGAAAAGATGACTCCTAGTTTCATCTTCCAGATTGCATAACAAACAAATATGACGCACTTGTATTCTTCAACTCTTCAGCTTTTCAAACGTGTTTAGGTGATCTCATTTCACCCTCCACAAGAAAATAGAGAATTTTGTTCGTTTAAGAAAATTTTAATTGTTTCAAAAAAAAAAAAAAAAAAAAAAAAAACTGTAATCCTATATTTATTTCTACTTATACATCAAACTGAAATGTTGTGTATTTTTGTTACACTGTTATGTTGATCACTGTGCTTTTTTTTTATCAATGATATAAAATTGTATTTAAAAGGTTGGTATTTGCATATCCTATATTCCTATTCGGTGTCAAATGAATATTTTCTTAAAGTTATATCAAGTTTATTGAGACATCAAATTGAAAATGGAAGAAGAAAAGGCATCGGCGTATTACGACGAGCTCACTCGGAAGGGACAAGGCGCTGCCAAATTTAAGCAAGGTCTCGGCTTCTCCTCTTCCTCCTCTCCATCTCACTCTACTGCCGCCGTTATATCCACGGACAAAACCTCTTTTTACAACAATTTTGTAAGCGCTTCCAACACTAATACTAACACTAACCCTAGTACCGTCTATCCTCCCAATACCGTTAAATCTCCAAATCAAAATCACCTCGAAGAAATACGGAATAAGCTGAAGAAGAAACCTTCCCGCGTAACTCGTGAAAATCCTCTTGAAGACAGAAAAGATGATGGTCGTAGGGGCTCATCCTCCCGCCACAGGTCACGGAGCAGGGAGAGAAGTCGAAGACATCGCGATAAGGAAGAAGGATCGAAATCAAATCGTCGGGAGCACCATGGGAGCAGTAGGAGGAGGAGTAGGAGTAGATCGCCAAGGTCGTGGAATGGAAGAAGTTGTGGAGATTCAAAAAGATATGAAAAAGATCCAACTGCTAAGAATGTTGATAATTATTCACAGCTTATTGATGGGTACTCGCGGATGGTAAGTCTGAATGAAGTCTTTTTTTAAAATTTTGTTGTTAATTGAACATATACAGTAGAACATCACATTGTATTGCAATCTGCAACCTTCAATCATGTGATATGATGGTATTAATTAAAATATTTGGATCGATCTTGACACAAAATACCAAGATACTGCAACAAGTTGTTTGGCCAAAGATAATGGATTTGATCATTTTAACCAAAATAGATCTTGCTCTTCAAGCTCGGTATTTAGGGAGATGGGATTTGGGACATCGAAATTCAGATAGCCTCTGGCAAAGGTGAAAGCCTGAAAGGTGTATGTAAGTATGTATGCAGGATACTTTTCCTTTGTCACTTTGTATATAACAAGTTGGTTAGTTCTAGATAAAATACTGTGACGGAAAATATGAGGATGCTTCTGAAGATTATGCTCAATGTGAAAGGATGATGTTGAAACAAATATACTGTGTCAGCATTAAATATATATTATGTGAAATTTTGAATAATTATATCAAGTACCTTGGTAATAAATACCTATGGCAAGTTAAATGCCATTGTTCTCATGAATGGATCTTGGGTATTCAAGTTGGATGCATGTTATTCATAATAATGCAATATACATAAGAAGCTAACACTTCACGAGAGACCATTTGGATGTCTGTTGTTGACAGTTGTCGAGCGACTTTAGTCTAAATTTATTATCCAGTATCAATTTATAGTTTTTTTTGAAGCAATTAAATTTCATTAAAATAAAGCTAATGTCAAATTTACAAAAAATAGAGTATAAAAATAGAAACAGAAGTAAAAAGAAATGAACAAAAAGTTCATTGACTCTCTCTCATTAGTTATGTAGTATAGTTTTTTTTTTTTTTGAAGCAGTTAAATTTTTCATTTATAAAAATGAGGGGTGTTGCCCTGATACAATGAAAACTAGCAATAAAATATAGATATAAATATGAAAATGGGAGCAAGTCTCATTTTGACACTTTCCACACAACCATATTTCCTAGTACAGAAGCTAGGCTATCTGCCTCCGGAGGTTAGTCTCCCATCGTGCTAGGTCCCAAAGGGTGACAACAACTCTTTTTGAAGCTCTCTGGCCTGAAGGAGTTGTTGATGTCATTTAAAACCTCCTTAAGAACCGTTTCTGGTGGTCTAAGAGAATGTTGTTGCCATCTTCTGTTTCTTTCAGCCCATATGTGCCAACTCAAGGCTCCAATCATATTCCATAATAGGCCCCAAATTTGAGAATGATGTGTTAGCTTTTGATATGCCTCAATTAGGTTTCCTATTTTGATGTTTGGGTATGTGGTGGTGGGTGTGGGGATGTTCATGATTTTCCAGGTGATATTGTTTAATTTTTCAACTAGGGGTAGAAGGATGGCTCTAGAGTAGCTGCAGTTGAAAAAAAGGTGTCCTCTGGTTTCATTTTCTAAGTTGCATAATAGGCAGGTGGGTGGGATGGACATACCCCATCCATTTAGCCTGGTGAAGGTATTTAGGTGTCCCCATTTTATTCTCCATAGAAGTATAGAGAATTTTGTGGGTTTGTTGGCCCATATTCCTTCAGCTAGAGTGTCTTTATGGTTTTTGTCTCTAATTTCCTCACCTATTTTTGCAAGTTTCTTGCTTGGGTTTCCATAATTTGGTCCACACTCTATTAGTGTGAGGGCCTTAGGGGTATCTCCTATTATAAATTTCCAGGCATGGGAGTCGATAGAGTTTTTTATCTGAATGCTTGTAAGGGCCCTTCCCTTTATGTATCTCCCTTGGATCCATGTATTCAGGATTGAGTCTGATTTTGTCCAAAAATTTGCAATCCTTTTAATGTTTATGGCTGGAACTATGATATCTAGGTTTCTTACTCCCAATCTTCCCTCTGCTTTGGGGAGGATCATTTGTTTCCATGGTATCCCTTTTCTTCCATCCCATATGAAGTTGTAGGCTAACTTTCTTATTTTCCTTATGACTGATTCTGGTAAGGTTGTACCTTGGGCCCGGTATGTGTATTTTCCTGCAATGATCCAATTTACTAGTTGTATTCTTCCTCCATAGGAGAGGCATTTCCCACTCCACTTGGCCAACATGTTTTCTATGGGTTGTATCAGCTTCCAACATTGGTTGTAGGATTTTTTCTTTCCTGTTATTGGGAGTCCTAAGTATGTGAGAGGGAGGGTTTTGGTAGGAAAATCAAGGATACCTAGGAGTGTTTGGTCTTGTGCACAAATCTTGGATAATGTCATTGAGCTCTTTTCAGCATTAATATCTAGCCCAGAGAAGGAGGAAAATTTCTCTAGGGTCCTCTTTATTGCATTTAGGGATTTCCTATTTGCTTTTGAGAATATTAGAATATCGTCTGCATATATTAGGTGTGATATAGAGGTTGCTCCGTTGACCTTATAAGTGTGTTTTCTTTGCCATAACCTCTTTTTCTAGTAGTCTGCTTAGCACATCCATGACTATGTCAAATAGGATTGGGGATAGAGGGTCTCCTTGCCTTATTCCTCTTTGATTTTTAAAAGGTGGGGTGGGGGTGCCCTCAACTAGCATTGAAAAAGGTGCAGTGGAGATACAATTCCATATTAGCTTACATAGATGAGAGGAGAACCCATAGGCTCTTAGTGTGTCTATTATGGCCTTCCATTTGATTGTGTCAAATGCTTTCCTAAGGTCGATGCTTATGCAACATCTTTTGGGGGTTCTTTTCCTACCATACCCATAGAGCATTTCATCTGCCAGCAATGTATTATCTGATATTAACCTACCATTTATAAAAGATGTCTGGTTTGGTGATATGAGTTGTGACAGGACCTTATTTATCCTGTTTGTGAGGATTTTTGTCATTAATTTATATCAAAGTTTGAGTTGCGCCATAGCGCGTAGCGCCGGCACTTGGGGAGATAGCGCGCTATCTCGCCTACATAGCGCCAAGTGTATTTTTATTTTTTTATATATATTCAGTATATTATAAAGTAATAGTGAATATCATACTTAACTAAAGAGTAGTGATCAAGTGTAATCATTACTTTTAGAAATCAAAATTAGGTTTAAAAAAATTCAAAAATCATCTAGGGTTTGCAAAAAAAAAAAAAGAAGAGAGGAGAAAATCATGAATGGAGAAATGGGGAGAAATGAGGAGAAATGGGGAGAAATGGGGTGAAATGGGGAGAAATGGGGAGATATAGGCATATCGCGGGGAGATATCGCCAGCTACCCACGCTATGGGCGATATCTCCCGCTATCTCGCGCGAGACTCAATCAAGGATTTATATATTAGGTTGACACAGGATATTGGTCTGAAATCTCCCATTTCAGATGCAGTGTTGGATTTTGGGATGAGGGTTAGGAAGGTATGGTTTGTGGACCTTAGTAAAGGTTTTCCTTTGAAGAATTGTGTTACACAGTCCATTATGTTCCTTTTGAGTTCATTCCAGAATTTCTTAAAGAATTCAGAGGTAAAACCATCTGGGCCTGATGATTTGTTTGTGTTAAAAGCAAAAAGGCACCTCCCTTACCTCTTCCTCCAGGGGGAGTTGTGTTATCCAATCATTCATCTCAGTGGTTACTGTTCTTGGAAGTATGGTTGGAATGTCTGGGTGTGGAGAGTCCCCTTTTTTAAATAAATTTTTAAAGTAGGTCATACTATTATTTTCAAGTTGGGTCCTTGTTATATTTTGATTCCCTTCCCTATTTAGTACTTTAAGGGTGGAGTTTTTTGATTTTCTCTGTTTTGTGGCAATGCTGAAAAATCTAGTGTTTTTGTCACCTTCCTTTGGCCAGGAGACCTTACTCCTAAATCTGCTTCTTCTCTGAGAAGTAGTATTTTAAGGTCCTTCCTCAGTTCTACGCTTTTGGTTTGTAGTTCGACAAAACTTGGGGCTTTTTCTAGGGCAGTGGAGATAGTGTTTAATTTTTTCCCTACCTCTAGGGATAATTTTGCAGAATTCCCTTTTTCTGCAGCCCATTGCTTAATCCTAGTTTTTGCTGCCTTAAGCCTATATTGTAGCCTAAATAAGCATGTGCCTCTGGTGGTTTTCTTTAACTCCTCTCTTACTATCCCACAGAAAGTTTCCTCCTCTAGCCATGAGTTGTATAGCCTGAAAGGCTTTGCTCCTTTCTCTACTTGTGATAGGATGATGATCATGGCTTTATGATCACTTGTGCCATTGTGAAATTCAACCCTAGTCTCTGGCCATTTATTTATCCATATCTGATTTGTAAAAACTCTATCAATTTTGGATTGTATGAAATTTGGCCCCGGGGAGTTGTTTGTCCATGTAAACTCTCCCCCAATGGATGGGATTTCCAACAAGTGTGTCATATTTGTGGAGTCAATGAATTCAGATTGGCCCCCATGTGAATATACCCCTCTCCCTGCTCTTTCTTCTGGAGACCTAATTTCATTAAAATCCCCCCTACTAGCCAAGGTAAAGTGGTTATGGGTCCTATCTGTTGGATTCCATTCCATAGGATTTTTCTTTTCTCTCTGTTATTTTTCACATAGACTGGTGTGTAGAGTAATTCTAATCTCATGGTATTCTTTAGTCTCAGATGCATATATTCTTGGTGTGTTTTTAGGATGTCTACTGACCATAAGTTTTTCCTCCAGAAAGTCCATATTGAGTCACCATTGTTGTGCGAATCCCATTCAGGACCAAAGGCGTTTTTTATTGCCTGGACCTTATTTGGCCTGATTTTTGTTTCTAATACTGAAAAAAATTTGATCTCCTTATAGTTTACTAATTTTTTAACCTCTGTATGCATTTCTGCAGAGTTAAATCCCCTAACGTTCCATATTAGGAAAGCCATCAGGGGCTGGCTTTCGTAGTTTTGTTTGGTCTTAGGTGGTTGCTTGTTCCCTAGTACGGAATTGTCCGCACCTTGCTCATGGTCTTGAGACCAACCCTAAGTAGCATTCTGTCTTTCCTCCTTTGTGCCATGTTTGTATGCTTTAATTTAACTGCAGGATTTGTCCAACATGGGTTATGTGTAGATCTTAAGGAGGCACAAGGTAGTGCTCTCCTTGCTTTTGTTTTTTCTCTTGGGGCTTTTTTCTTTTGTTTTTTGCTACATCTCTTTTTATAGTAAAAAGGTGTGTGTGGTTCAGAGAGTATGAAATCTGATTCTGGTAATTTATCATTTGGGCCCTCCGACTCACTGGGTTGGTGGGTTGGGATATCTAACCCGTTGGGTTAATGAGATGGGTCTTCTGGTCCATTTTTTTGTAGGACTGGCCTGAGTTGAGCTAGTGGGTGTGTGGTGCTTCCTTGCTGAGTTGGGCTAGGACTTCTATTTTTGTCTGAAAAATCTATTTGCCGGGTTTGGTTCTGGTAATTTTGGGTTTGGTTTTGGCTTTCTCCGTTTGTGGAGCCTTCTTTTGACCTGTTTGGGCTGGTCACATCCTTCTCACCTTCTTGGCCTATTAAATTGAAAGGTTTTACCAGTTGTTGATCCACCGAACTGTCAGAGTTAGAAGATAACTTGTTCACATCCTCCCAGTGCTCCTTGGACTTGTCACTTTCCCCATGGTGCTTGCCGAGTGTGAGCTGCTGTCCTCATAATCGTACTCATCTTCTTTGTCAGATAACATGGACCATCTGTTGTATATCAGGGTATTTGTTGCGGTTTGTATATTTGTCCCTTGTGTGTTTTCTTTGGTGGCAGAAAATGCCAAACTTTGGGGTAGTATTTCTGTTTCTTTTCCAGCATGTGATTCCTCTGATGGGAGGATTTGCATATCCTTTGCAGGTTGCCTCTGTTGTTGTGTCAGGGGAGACATGGGTGAGGTGGCCTGATTTTTGGTCTGTGGTGGCCAAGACTTGACTAGGGCTGCCACATAACCTGCTTCATTCTGTGCACTATGAGTTGTCTCTATCAGAATCATCTCTCTTGGGGTCATCGGAGCTTCCTCTTCAGCTTCTGCCAGAATGTGTTTTCCTGATTTCTGAGGTATATTGGCCGGATTTATTTTTTCCGGAGACGGAATGTTTTGCATTGGACATTGGACTGACGAGTGGCCAAACTTTTTGCACCTGGTGCATGTCGACGGGATGGTATCATATGCCAACTTCAGGGTTGTGATGGACTCCTTCCCTCCTCCTTCATTGATGATCATTGGGATGGTTGAGATATAATTTGATGTTGGGTCTGCTTGGAAAGACACCCTGAGACAGTGGGGGCGGCGGCTTGTGTTGGTGTATTCAGCCAACAAAGGTGGACCTAGCACACTCACAATTGAGTCCACTACTGACTTTGCATACATTTCTGGTTTTAATCCCTTTATATAGGCCCATTTTGGAATCCAATCATATGCTTCTTCACAAATTTGCTCTAGTGACTCCCTCCTTATCATAAGAACTGTGTCCCCCAATGTCTCCCATACTCTATTTGAACATTTCAGATAATTTTCGCCCCTTGCGAAGGACATTGCGAAGGTGGAATTTTTGAACTTTCCTATCTGAATTTTCCCTTCAATCTCCCATTTATTCTTTGCCAGGCAGGCAATGGACCTTATTGATGGAGCTTTACCAAAAGCTCCGATTGTCAACCTGCGGCTTTGTCCATATTTCGGGAGCTCAAGGTCTGCCCTGTGCACATAGGCATGTTTGTTCTCTGCCCTGACCAAGGGAGGCATAAATTGCAGCCTCTTCAATTGATGGAAAGTATCAGATGTTTCCCCTCTCCATTTTTTGATGATGCCTCTGTCCAAGGCATCCAAAGACTCCTTGGCCGGTGGGAATCTATCTCTTCCTCCTTTTAATCCTCTGTCGTTTCTCTGCCCCTGTTTGATTTTTGTATCAACTTTATTCTTTCTCCAGCTTTGATTTTTTGTTCTCATCTGTTTTTCCAGCTCTGCTTCATTATTCCTAAAGTGCCTCCAAACCTCTGCTGCCGCTTCCCTTGACATGCTTCCCTTGACAACTCACTTGGTGGCTCTCTCTCTCTCGAAATGCTACACAACTGCTTTGGTTTCCTAGCTAAGTGAGATCACCATTTTTGTTTGCAAAGAAACTTCTTCCCAGCTACTCGAGGGAGGCCTGATCTATTGAGTGGTGAAAAAAACCCAGTGGGCTCTATGGCCTCTTAGCATTCTTTTGGTGTGCTCTATGGCATCTTTCTCCGGGAAAAAACCACTCAATGGATGATCGGGTAGCTGAGATATCAGTTTCTAGGCAACCAGTTCATAGTGTTCTGCCTTGGCCAGGGAAAAAAGAGGCTGTGGGGTGGTTCTCTGGCCAGATGAGCCTCGTCGGAGATTTTTGTGGTGGCTCTCCAGGGAATGAGTATTTTCAGTGCGGACTACTTCCTCCTCCTAATCGCAAGTAGCCTTCCTGGACCAGATCGCGAGCAGACAGGCCCTCCAGAGAAAAAAACGCGATCAGAAAACTCCAGCAAACGCGTCAGAAAAACCCTCCTGAAAAAACGCGAGCAGGTCGCGAGCAGAGACCGCAAGCAGATCGCGAACTCCTCCAGACGCCATCGCGAGCAGAAAGATCGCCCGCGCGAGCAGAAAAAATCGCCGTAGTCTAGTTATATAGTAACTAGATACGCTGTCTCAGGAGGTTGGTCTCCCATACTTCCATCATAGATGTCTCCAAAGGGTGACAACAGCTCTTCTTGTAATACACTGAATCAAAGGAGAGACTGGTGTCTTTAATGACCTCCTTAAGGACTACCTCAGGAGGCCTACTAATGTGTTGTCTATACCTTTTATTTCTTTCTGTCCATATATGCCACGACAAACACCCAATAGCATTCCATATTAGGCCTCAAGAGGGAGAGTGGCGCGTAATCTTTTGTGCTGCCTCCGTCAAATCCCCTAATCTAATATCTATACTGGATTGGGTGGGAACTGGAATATTCATTATTTTTCAGAAAACGAAATCCAGGTGTTCCGCCAACGGAAACTAAAAAGAAAGTGCGTAATCTTTTGTGCTGGCTCCAAGGGGGAGAGTAGTGCGTAATCTTTTGTGTTGGCTCCATCAGATCCCCCAATCTAATATCTGAACTGGATTGGGTGGGAACTGGAATATTCATTATTTTCCAGAAAGCGAGATTCAGGTGTTCCGCCGAAGGAATTAAGAGAGATCTGGAATAAGAACAGTTAAAGAAAAGATGTCTCCTAGTTTCATCTTCCAGATTGCATAACAAGCAAACAGGAGGTACTTGTACTCTCCAAATTCTCAGCTTCTTGAACGTGTTTAGGTGATCCCATTTCACCCTCCACAAGAGAATAGAGAATTTTGTCGACATCTTCGACCAAATTCTCTCAGCTAATATATCTTTATGCTTTCTATCTCTAATACTTTCCACCATTCCCCCCAGCTTACTTATCGGAGTACCAGATCTCCACACAATCGTACTATTGGCCCTACAATCCAAACATTTATCCACTAGGCTTCTTTCTTAAACAAAAGCTTTCCAAAAATGCGAATCCACAGTAGGCCTGATTTGTATATCATTAAGCGCCTTTCCTTTAATATACCTATCTTAGATCCATTTTACCAGAATAGAGTCACTCCTATCTTAGTACTTTGAAGCTTTTTTAATATTGGTTGCAGTGGTGATAATAAGAAGGTTTCTAACCTCTAGACCCCCTTCCGCCTTAGGAAGGACTATTTGGGCCCACGGGATCCCTTTCCTTCCGTCCCATATAAATCTATAGTCTAACCTTCTCACCTTCTTAGCCACAGAGTCAGGGATAGCCATACCTTGCGCTCAATAAGTATACTTTCCAGCTATTATCCGGTTAACTAGTTGTATTCTCCCTCCATAGGAAAGACATTTCTCACTCCATCTTGCTAAGAGCGCCTCTATAGACTGGATCAGCTTCCAGCACTGTCCAAATGACTTTTTCTTTCCCGTGATTGGTAATCCTAGATATGTTATAGGTAAACTTTTAACAGTATATCCTAAGATATTATGCAAAGATTGATCTTCTGTCAATTTATAGTTCCTTTATGTTTGATTGTCATGGTAAATTAATAATAATCCCATGAGTATATGTTTTTCTTATTGCATTTTTGTTTACCATTTCCTAAATTTGATGTTATGCGTTCCTAATCCCTTTTTTTGCCAACAGACAGCTGCAGAAAAGGTTAAAGCAAAGATTAGATTTCAACTCTCACAAACTGGTATGATATTTCTGTTTTTTATTTATTTTAATGATGATGGTTTGACTTTTTAATAACAAACCACGTCTTTATTCTATTATAATATTTACTGACATTGCTATTTTTTCACCATTTTATTTTACCCAAGATTGCTACTTTCATTTGATCATATATATATTTAAGTCTATTTTTATAATGATAAAATTCCATTGTTAAATTGGAATACGATCATAAAATCTGTATATATTTAATATCTTATATATCTTTAACACCAGCAGATTAGCTGGTAGTTAGTGCCTCAAGAGGTTAAACTCCCAAATCTAAATTTGAGTTTGATTGGGTTGTTTGTAATAGGCAGTATTAAAGAATATGCTAGCATCTCTGATTTCCTTCTTGATCACTTTCTAGTGGTCTTACACTTATAAGCTGTGCTGTCTCAGCCTTTTATTCTTCTTTGATCAGTTGTGCCAAGTAAGGCTTCCCAGAACAGCCCGGTGGAAATCCGAAATCCCACCTTCTGAAGTTGGCTGCTTCTGGATTGCTTCTATGACGTCACCTTGCATGATTTCTGGCCCTGTGACGTCATTTTCTCTTCATATTTCTGAATTGAGCCCATCTTCTGCTGAGAGGACTTTCCTTGTGTATTCATAATTGAAGGACAGATGTCCCAGTGATTCCTTCTCTTTTCCACATAGTAGGCTTGAGATTGTGAGTCTGAATTCCCTATATCATCCTCCATAGCATGATTGATAGTTTGGTTGGGTTATGTGATTAGATTCCTTTTGCAAACTCATCTATGTGTCCATGCACTCTGATCTTATTCACGGTGATTGTTTTCAGAGAAGCAACTAAGTTGCTTCCATTCCAGATTACTTTGTAATTCCTATTTCCGTCCACATTCCATGGTTTCCTAATGTTTTCTTCGTTCTTCAGCACCCTCTTTCACATGCTATATGCTTGGATAGAGATGAGGACAACCTCATTTATGTATCTCAGTTTAATCAAGTCAGTTAGGATAGGATAGAGCCTTTCTGTCGTCAGAACTTTGCAGTCCTCTTGATATGGATGTTCTTGACCACTGCAGTGAATTCCTCACTCCAATGTTCCATGCCCTCTTGATATTTAAGTCTGTATTTACTATTCAATCTGGTTTGGAAAGAGTTGCTAGCTGTTTTCAATTCAGTTAAATATAAGGATCATATGGCCACTGGTGGCTACAAAATCATGGAAGTTGATATAAATTTTGGTCTTTTACATTTTGTTTCACTTTTAATTTAATAAATATTTGAATTATTTCTACTTCCCAGATCGATTAAGCTGATATTATATTTTCAGTGAAGAAGGATGTAGCTAAGGGTGTTAATGGTAGATGGGAACGTTTTGATTTCAACAAAGACGCGCCACTTGATGATGATGATGAGTTAACTGCAGGTCTGATGCTCTAAGTTTTTCTTTTTCCTTGGTAAACTATTATTTTCTTCTCTTTTGCAAATGTCATACTAGTTTTTTTTCGTTATACTTATTTTCAGGCTACTCTAATTTCTAAGTCTGACAAAAGTTTTATTAGTTTCACTTTTCATTTAGTTTTTCTTTCGTTGTATTTTATTTAGAAGAAAAAAAGAATTAAAATTATGTTAGAATTAGTAGAAAATCGTTTAACAGAGAAGTGAAGAAAGCGAAAGGAATTCTGCATTTGATAGGATTAATTGAAAAAAAAGGATTGAACACATATTGGAATAAACACATATTTCCTTATGTGCTTATCTTTCTTCTAGTTACTTCTCTCTTTCTTTCTTACTGAAAAGTGAAATCCTCGTCATATATTTTCTTTTCATGGTTTTTTCTTTTGTCATCGCTACTTTTTTTAATTGCTAATGTAACATTACAATCTTTACTAGAATTATGAGTTACTTTTATTTGAATATCTGATGTTGTTGTGTCTTGGTGGGTTCTGCAGTGGCTGATGATGATGCATCTGTCGTTAAAAATATGGGGAGGAGCTTCAGATTTTCTGCTGTTGAAGTAAATTTTGCCATAACTCAAAATTTAATTTATAAATAAAGTGATAAATGCTCCGTCTGATTTTTTATTTTGGTCACAATTTCTTCTGTAATTGCGAGTTTGCAACAAATATACATTTTGATAAACTCATAAGCTAATCTTATATTTTGTTAGGCAAAACATGAGGACGAGATTAGAGCTGCACATGATAAAGCTATCTTTGGAACACCAACAGCTTTGTCTGTTTTTCCTGAAGAGGCAACTGATGAACCAAATGAATCAAAAGAAGTCGATAATGCCGCTAATATTACCACCACCCTTATATGTGACACGGTATTTATTTATTTTTGCATGTTAGGAAAAAACAAAATATTCAGTGTGTGACCATAAGGTTTTTTCTGCAGATAATTACTAAACCACAAGGTTCTTGGCGTGATAGAGTTCGCAAACCCCAGGATTAATAAAAACCTGACTATATATTCTCTGAAAAAAATAAAAATGAAAACGCCTTATAATCTTATATACATAACGATTTTCCCATTGATTATAAATCCAAGATCCTTGAATCTTTTTGGGTGTTGAAACACACAAAAAGCATGTATTGTTATTTAAACACTGTATTTAGATTGTCAAGTTTAGACTTAAGTTCGGGCTCAGTTTAGGTAAGTTCTCCTTTCATATTGTTAGATAAATTTTTTTCCTCCAAATACAATTGTACAAAGTAATTTGTCACGAAACAATTAAGAAACTTGAAAAGTGGGGAGACGAAGCGTCGAAGAGAGTGAATTGCATAAATTACCCATTAGGAGTTTAATTTAATTGAACTCCTTATGCAATTAAGAATCAACTGTATGACAAGTCATTTACGAGTAGTGAATCAAAAGATGTTGATAAAGATTTTTTTAGAAAAGGAAAAGATGTTAGATATACACCAGAATTTTTCACACCTCCATTGTCTTAGACCCACTACGTAAAAATGATGTAGACATATACATGTTAGAAATTAAAAGTCGGTCATCAAGGGTTGTGAATGTGGTAGACCGCATGTGGTAGTAGTACCTTTTTTTTAATTAATAAAATTAAAAGATGGTTTTATCTCAAAAAAAAAACGTTGAAACGTTTTGGAGCGACTATTTTGTCAGTTAAGGTTAGAGTTAATGTTAGGAGCGACTATCTGGTGAACCATCCCAACGTGCTAACTGGTACCTGTCAGTTCTGAGGGTGTTTCCAAACATTCCCTTAGTTACGAGGAGAGCACTTAGACAACAGGATGTTGGTTGGCCAGTCTAGGAAGATAACGGGATTTCGAGTATATATAGTTGCTTACCCATAAAACGTGCTCCGCCAGAAAGCCACTTAGCGAAGCGTCGGAGACACAACCAACCAACACAAAATCACTAAACCTTTCTACCCCAAGGAATTCGACTCACATCCCTTTGAAAATCTTATATTGGTTCACGTGTTGGTTCGGCTACAGGCTACCTCAAGGAGTTTAGGCAAATATCTTGTATAAGCATAATATACAAGGTCCGTGCGAAAACTTGGCAACACAAGCTAGCAATGGTGACACCATACCTCCTCTTGAATGATCATGCAACATTTACAAAGGGGAGGCAATTATATGACCACTTTAAATTAGCCAATGGAATGATAAATAGTTTTGGGAGGAAGACGACTCCAAGAAGATTATGTATGTCAGTAGACCTGAGGAAAACCTTTGACACAGTAGCAAAGGCATTTGATACCACATTGGAGGGTTTTGATTTCTCGGAAGAATTAGCTAAAATTCTAGATCAATGTTACAAGACTAACTCATTCTCTGCTTTTGTGGATGAAGAACCCTTGACCAAATTCACTAGTCAAAGGGAGTTTCAACAGAACAAGAGGATCCCACGATCCCACTAATGATGAACGAACAAACTTTTTAATCTTCAATCTATTTACCTTTATGAACAGATGGAATTTACTGAAGATGTGTGTGTATTGAGATGATTCAATGTGTATTTATACTATTCTTACAATGATTATAGTGATACTAACAACTATCAGTTATAACTAATTATGGTTATAACTACTGATAATAATTACTTAATACACCCCTTCAATCTTGGAAAAGTTTTTTAACGAGATTGTTTCTTTGATCGATACAGGTTTTAACACTTTGGTAAATATGTCAGCTTTCTGATATATTTCTGTTATATGTAATATACTTATTGTTTATGTTTCCACTTTTTTTTAACATACTTTAAGTCGATAGCTACATGTTTTAATTTCGTGTGACATATTGAGTTTGAAGTCACAAATGTTGCACCCAAGTTATCGGACTTGAGTGTCATCGGTAACTGTACCTTGATGTCTAATTCTAACAACAGATTGCGTACCCATTCAAGTTCTGTAACTGTTGTGGTAATCGCTCGATATTCTTATTCCGTACTTAATCTAGCCACGGTATTTTGTTTACGAGAAATTCATGCAACAAGAGATTCACCTACATAGATGAGATAACCTGTTTGACTTTTGCGATTAGTGTCTCCTCTCTGCATTACAATAACTACGGATAATAATTATTTAATAACCTTCATAAAAAAAGTAGCTTGTCATAAAATCATAAAATATTTAAATGTGTGAATAATTTATTTCTTGGAAATTGGTAAATGATAAGTTATGGAATATGTTAATTTCCTGGAAATTGTGAATGTCAATATGCTGTTGTATTAGTATTAGTGTATTACTGTCTGTCATCATAACATATATATATATATAACTAATATAAGCGTTTAAGCACAGCCGTACAATGAAAAGATTCTGAGTCCCTGACCTAAGAATAATAATATAATATAATATAATATTCTTTACTCCAAATAACTTGCTGTTTTTCAGTGTTTTCTTCTCCAATAAATCAATAATATAATAATAATATGAAATTCTATTAAACAATTATAAATAAATTTTAATTTTGTTTCTTGGGACGCAAGTATAATTTTATTTCTTTGTTTTTTAACATTTAGTAATTAGGAACAGTTCAGTCTGTTTGCACTCCCACATTTTTTTAGATTCATGGGATTAATATATTTAAACCTTTCTTGATGATTGATTTATGAATTCATAATATATTTCGAATTAAATATATAATAAGAGGGGGGATAGAAAATTAACCCAAAAAGGACCCAGCAAGTAAACAGCGTGACAGCAGTGTCGGTCTTCGTATATAAAGTAGGTGGGAAGTTGATTGGACACACATTGCTGGTTCGTCAAATTGGTTTTCGTTTTCTCCTTTTCAGTCTTCACACATTGGCTATGTCTTCCGCCGTCGCACAGCGTTGGTTGAGGCCGGAGGTGATCTAATCTTTTCGTTGTTGTAGATCTATGGTTTATTACTTTTCGTACACACACCCACCGATTGATCGCTTATCTGTTTTTTTTTTCCTTTTTCCATCCTTATGAGTTAGGAAGATATTTATGAAAGAAAAATTAAGATTCCCCCCTTTCTTTCCTTTCCCTTGTTTTCGATTTTTGGTTTAGGGAATACTTACTGATCGCTCTTACATTTTACGTACATCTTTGTATCTTTTTTTTCATCTTCTGTTTTATGCAATTTAGATCTAACGTCATTTGCTGTATCAGGCTTACCCCCTTTTTATTGCCGTTGGAGCTGCTGTGGGTATTTGTGGTTTTACGCTTGTTAGAAACATTTGTATAAACCCGGAAGTTAGGTATGTTATTATTGATATTACCATGTAATGCATTTTTATTTTTATTCTTCTTCTTCCTGGAAAGTGGTATGGATTATTTGTATATTTATATTTTTTATTATAGGAAATTAGGAATAGCTTTGTTTTACTACATCCATTGGTTTTTTTTTTTGAAGATGTATCATGCATGTCTACGTAATTCAATTTTGACATTGTATTGATGTATAGATTAGATTCCGAAATGCAGAGAGATAACTTAGTGATTTCGCGACACCCAAGAGTTTGTATGAGATCATGAGTTCAAATGTCTGATCCCCCTACTAGACTAGATACTTGCTGTTGAGGTAGAAACTCACTCGATAGATACAGGTTTAGGAAACACATGCTATTCCCGCTTATTCCCGTGCACTGTCAGAAATGGCAGAGGTTCGATCCTATTTATAGGATTCCGTGGAAGTGGCGTCAATTGCCCCGAGGGTCACGACCATTGCTGATCTTGTGTAAGGTGGAAATTCTTACAGAGCTTCAGGTTGTCCGGGAAGTTACTACCCAATGACCGATATTGACAGATACCATCGCCGATAGTCTTGGATCGTTGATGGACATCTCCTATCGACGTTTCCTTGTCATACCGCCAACCACTCTGGAACCATCGTCGATGGTTCTAGGGCATGTTGGCGATAGTGTCTGGTTTAATAGGCTTGATGGACCAGACTGAGAATCGGGTCACATCACTTACCCACTTAAGCGGAGCCACTTTGAAATTTCTTGGTGATAGATTATATTAGGAATTAGGATGCAATGCATTTGTATTATTCTCCTTCTTGGAAGTTGAAAGGTATATATCTAGATGTCTGTTTTTTGTTATAGGATTTGTATTATTTCACACCCATAGGTATCACTAAATCATTTTCATCCTATCAACAAAAGTTAGTGATCAAACATATAATAAATCAGGATTTGAGACCTGGCGTCATTTTATATTTAACGTGTTTGATTTTGGATTTTATATAATCATAGAGCGTTCAAAACAAACCAATGTTTTTAATTCTTAAATTCTAATTTTTCATGCCAGTTGTATTTTTGCCATCATAAAGGTGGTATTTCAAAATTCTAATTTCTAAGACAGTAAAGAGTAAAGACACGATATTTAATATTTAAATAATTAGATATTCTGCATTTACAAATTATAATGAGCATTTGATTTATTATATGCTTTTTTTTAATCCTTCCATCAATATCAGGGTAACCAAGGAAAACAGGGCTGCTGGCGTACTAGATAACCATGAAGAAGGAGAAAAGTACAAAGAACATTACTTGAGGAAGCTTGTTCGCAATAAAACTCCTGAAATCATGCCAGCTATCAACAAGTTCTTCACTGATCCCAACTGAGGTTTTCAGGAGCTATCATCCATCTGCTCTTGAATTTAGTGCCAAAATAAATAAAAACAATATCCTTAGTATCATGGCTTGTGTGTGGGATGAAGGTAATTGGAAATATCCTTAAGGACTTTATCGTCTTGATTAATTGTGAAATTTAATGCTAAAGTGATTAAGTATTATGTGGAATGTGGTGTTGAAGTAAAAGAACTCAGCACTTTCTCTCTGCCGTTTCTCTAAGGTTAGTTTTCTTACGTAAAGACTTTTCCTATCGCTGCCTTGATTTATCTGCCATAATTGAAAATTTGAAATACTGAATTATCTAATTTTGAAATTTAATTATACAATAATTGAAGTAATCAATTTCGATTGAGATTTGTGATGATCTCCCTATTTTTATTTTGTGGTCTCTATTTTACAAATTTGTCTTAGGAGTCATTTGATATAGTTTTAGGAAACAATATTTGGCAGTTATCATTAAGACATTAGCCATGTATTATGACTATTGTCTACTTGTTCTGGATATTCTGCCACCGTTGATCTGTTCCATATACTGGATATTAGCTGATGTGATCAAGTTGATTTCTTTTTAATAAGACGATATTTTTGATGGAAGTTTTGGACAATTCCTAGTCATTTTTTAATGTGGGTAAAATCCTAAAAAAATCTATAGTTTTACTTGGTATCTTGTTCCTTTTTTTATATGATAAAAATCATTATAAATATACAATTAGTTTCAGAAGCAATAAGGTTTAGTGCTGCGTCGAGTCAATCCAGTCTGTCAGATTATACCAGTCAATCCAGTTTTACGTATTGAATTATGTTTTGTACGTTAGGTTTTAGATTTATTTAGTTAGTGTTTAGCAGAAAAGAATGAATATTTCAGATTTATTTGATACATTATGACGTTTTGAATTTCGATACAACTGAAACTGAAGTGTGCCGTATAAATATATATCTAAAAAAATAGTACACTATGTGCAGTAAGCCTTGTCCCTCATGAAGGTACATCTGAAAATGACAAGTGATATTCAAAATAAAATATGAAACTCACACATTCTATCTCGATTGTCTAGCTTATAGCCTCAGGTTTTTACACCTTTTTCCTTTTATCTTAGTTTTAAAAATCCTTTAGAGAGTTTAGATAATACGTTCGTTTGTCATGTGCTCATGTTCATCCAGTGCCTTGATACTCCCACGACCATAGTTCATCTAGGATCTCCTTTTTGAAGAAAAACAAGGCTTAATAAAATCATAGATCAATTAAGTCGAATAGTCCACTTTGGTTTTCATAGACTGGAGCATGGCCTGCAACGTACTTGCCTCGTTGTGACTCTTAATTGAAATTCACTAATTGACGTATCTACCATGTATCCATTTGTACGAAACTGATTAGAAAATCAGCAACCTCAATTAGATAATATAGCCAGAAACCTCCTTTCTTCTATCCGAAGCAAACTCATAGATAATAGACAATACTCTTGGCTTTCTCAAGAATTGAATTGAATTGATTTCGGATCTTGAATGCTAGGAAGCAATAGGCAGGTTTGTCATATATTGGCGCATTACCCAATTCACAGATTGTAGAATCAGGACCGTAGAAAGCAGATCCCATTAATTTGGATTTTCTCGTAACCTTTGGCAATGATGGGCGTTCTCCAGAAGTCTTACAGTTTTCCAATATTGGAAAGTTGATCAACCAAATATTTTGATTTGTTAGAGGAAAGGGATGATCATATGATCTTATTTTTGTTAGGAAAGAGTAAGTTGATTGTTTTTGAGTTGCTATTTTGTAAAAAAGGACAAAAAGGTAAATATCCCAACCCAATTGGACAAGTAATCAGATATTCAGAATTTAGAAGCCTTAAAAGAAAAAGGCAACAGTACTTGTCTAATTGAATCTACGATCTACGGATTATGGTCCAACTTGCTAACTATTTAAAACCATTAAAAAATAGAACCTCTTGTGTGTGCGAGAGTTATTACTGTCATATCATATATGGTCATTGTCATTGTCTAAAAAAAAACTATAAAACAATATAAAACGGCAAAACCCCAATCAATCCCAAACCCTAATCATCTCCTCTGATCTCCTTCCTTCTTCTACACTTTTTCAAACGCCGCCTCTCTCTCTATTTGTTTCTACCGATTACCGACTTATGACAAGCGTAGTCAAATATCGTTGATCTTCCAACTGTTTTTTTTTTCGCCATACATAATGTGAGGTATATTCGTCTTTTATTACATTTTCTTCCAGCTTGTTAAAATATCTATGAAAATGAAATCATATTTAAACACACTGCTCAAGGAATCTCAGAAAAATATTTTTGTTAAATGTATCTGATTTTAGATTTATTTTAAGACTTTGTTTTGATCGATTTTGTTCGTCTTCCCCCTCCCCCTCCCCCTCTCTCTATGCTTCTAGAATGCCATGCCTGATATCTTTTACTTTTGTAGGTTAGTTGCTAGTTTCTTAGTTTAGCAGGAAGATTGCTTGCATTCTAAAATTTTAATCCCAATTCCAACAATAATCTCAACATGAACACTGAAGAGAATCTTCGTACCGATGCCAACGCTAACTTTATCATTAAAGTTGAAGTTGATGCCAACAAGGGAAGATCACCAGAGGCAAATGATAAAAAACGAAAGAGAGGTGATGGGTTTGTTGCTGTGCCAGTCTCCTTTGGGGCTTCAGGGAAAGGCTTACCTTACGCCCCTGAAAACTACCCACTTATTGGGGATGTTTGGAGTTGGAGGGTTGGGAATAGGCTCACTGACGATGGATATTACCGTGATAGATTCCTATATCCTCCATCTCGCTACGCAAAGTCGGAATTTCTTACAAGCAAGGGTTTGAGAAGCAGAGTGCTAGTGGAGAAATTTGTTCTTAAGGAAATCCAAACGGTTAGTCCTGAGACCTTCTTTGCCTCTTTCTTGTGGAAAATTCCTTCAAACAAAGTTACGTCATACAAAGGTTAGTTATTCTACAAATCGTGATTTTATTTTGATGTTTGAACACAAAATTTTTAATTTTTTCATATTTCACAAATGATGTTTGTATTGTTGTTGATCTTCGTTGATAAATTGAGTCGTCGTCTATCGACATTCTTTTTCTTCATTGTGTACTTGTGTTATGTGATTGTGCATGAGGAGTTATGGGTTGTGCCCGTTTAATGTAAAAGGTGATTAGTAGTGAATCCAATGATGGATAATGTTTCTGATCCTGTTTATCGGAAGAATGCAAGGGCATTTTTAAAGTGTTTTCTGAACACAAAATGTAGTTTTTTTTAATATATTTTACAATAAAAGTCACGTTTATTCTTCCTTTCACACTAATTTCTTGTCTTTTGTTTTTGTAGACACAAACAAAAATCGGAGTGAAACTGTCTTGGAATGTAAAGTGGAAAATAAGACGTGTATTCCCCGAGTACAAGCTAGATCCAATTCCTTACGAGTTATGGATTGTGATATCTGCTGCAGTGAGCATGATTTCTGTCGTGATTGTTGTTGTATTCTTTGTGGTAGGAAAATCTATGATGCATATAATTTGATTAGATGTGAGGCAATAGTTGATTGCAATCGGAATCTTATTTGTGGACATATCGCACACTTGGACTGTGCTATTCGTGCTTACCTTGCTGGAACAATAGTTGGAGACAGCAGTGATTTGGATGTGGATTATTATTGTAGGCGTTGTGATAATAGAAGTGATCTTATCTCGTATTTCACAAGTTTGGTACATATTTGTGAATCTCCTCTATTGCCATCCCAAGTTGATGTTGAGGAAATATCGAATTTGATTTTACGTGCATTGAATGGTTCAGAAAAAATCAGAGCTAAAGATTTGCGTGCACGCATTGAATCAGTCCTAGCTAAGGTATGTACGTAACACACTAACACCAAAATAGAATTCTTTTTCCTGATATATTTATAATTTTATACACTCCTAAATTCATATTCAGATACATATAAATAAATCCTATATTCCCAGATCATTTTTATTTTTAAAATAGAAAAATTCTATTTAAAAATTGAGAAGATTGTTGATTATTTAAAAATTGATAACAAATATTAGCTTGCCTTAGTATTGCAGAAATAGGAAGGTAAATAATATATGCAAAATTCACAATATTTTCATGCGATGGATGGCTAAGCAACCATCTCCATAGCATGGCTGCCTGAAAAAGCTTTGGTCACTAAAATGTAAATGAGATATGACCATTGCCGTGATGGTTCGCATTTTGAATTTGAAGCTATATTTTCTTTCAATTTACCAATTGGAAAATCATCTTCCATCAACGTTTAACGGTTCATTCTGCAATTTTCTGTGAAATTGATTATCAAATTATCTTGAACTGCTCTAACTCCATCTATGCCATAGTGAAAACTACTATTATTTTGAATATCTGCCATATTGCAGTATTAGATATTTGGATCATTTGAAAAAAGTGAGAAGCATATGTTTGAAGTTTTCAGTTGAAGAACCTCAATTTGTCATTTCTCAATTGGAATTCTTTTTTTAATAAATCCAAGTTATTAATATTTTTTTTGAATTCATTCCTCTGATCCTCTCTATGTTATGCTTTAGTTGAAATGTGTTCTAATTTATCATGCATTTGGAAGTCGGCTCATGTAATTTTATATTCTTTTCTATGCTTGTTTATTGCTGACATCTCTTTACATCTTTTAGTGTATATAAATTATAAAGTGATATTTTATTTTTCTAGGTACAAATTGGTTTGGCTCCCAGAAATCTTTTCTAGGTATAAATTACATTTGATGACCCCGTGCTCTCTAATCAACGTTCTCAATGATTTGGTGCTTATAATTAATGTCTCAACAAGTCCATGAACTTGGTAAGCATATCTCTATAGTCCATGATATTTGATATAGTTTTGAAATGGAATCTCTATGGGTAAATTGTGGAAGTGTAAATGAAATGTTGCAGTTTAATAGCAGATAAGGTGTTTACTTTATTGGTCTAGGATCTTAATGTAATAATTTGTGAGATCATATGAGACCGTTAAATCCTGATTACATATCCATCTTTGGAAAACTTGAGCTGTAAAAACTGAAAATAATTTGCAGAAATTCTTAGTATATAGTTTGTACAAAAATTTCTGCTTCGTATATACTAACCATTCTATCTTTGAAATGCCTGATCTTAATAGGTTACAAATTCTGAAGAAGCCAAGCTTTAAAAAATGATGCAATTTTTTATTGCTCATTTGTTTGATTTTTAAGAGTTTGTCTGTCCAAAATGTTTGGCTTTAAGGAAGAGAATTTATCTGTCTATATATGACTATTTTTGTAAATTCAAAGATATATTTTTAAAAAGTTGTATTTTGTAATGTGATTCTGAAGAAGAAAAAACAGTGTATATAAATCAGAATCTTTATTCTGGAAAATAGATTCAGTGGAGTTGTAAGTTTGTAACACAACTAAAAATACAAAAACACAGCTTTGCCAGCTTTAGATAGTTACCTACAATAGCTTTTCAAACAATTTTTCTTGGTATATTTCACTTTTTTCTTAGCATAATGAGACAATAATTTATTAAGAGATTTTCACTTCTCTATCTTATCACTAGCTAGCTGATAACTGATAAGTGTGAACTTAGAATTAGAAACTGTTAAAGGTATAAGGTTTGAGTCTGGTTGTATACACTTTAATTTATTTATCTTTGATCTTGAATTAGTCTTCAAAAATTAAATAACCAATTGAAATCACAAGATTTGAAGTTAATCATATTATTGTATTTGTATGTAAACTATAAGACTTAAGTAGTATTCATATTTGACTGTAGTTCTATACTAATTTTTTTTATTAAACATATTTGACTGAAGTCAGTGCTGGAGTGCTGGCCAAAGCTTATTATTTATTTATTAAAATAACTTGTTTGAGTTTATTGCCAAAAATACGTATTTATTTAATATATATAATTTATTGAATTAAAATGATCTTCTGAAATCTGAATTCTGATCTCATGTTCTTGTCTGATACCTCACAAAGTGACAAGCTCTTGGATATTTATCGGAGTCGTGTACCGGCGGGAACCATTGAAAGCGTTCGTTGCTACAAGGTCAGCGGCTACTTGCGTCGGATGAACAGAATCCCAGAACAGGTAGTCATTTCTATTTGTACACAATGTCGCATTAACCGTGCAACTCTCGGCGGCGTTCAACCTTCCTCCTCCGCAGCACGCCGTATCCACCTTTGCATACCCAAAGGAAGAAGGATCGGAGATGACATCGGAGAGCATGGCGAAGACGTTTGCATGGCTGTATCTCATTCCTTTCAGAGCCCTCGAGCTTATAAGCTTATCCAACAACTTCACGGTGCCGTTGTTGTAACGGAGTGATAAGTCGTTGAGATCCTCTAAGCAAGCGCCAGTAGGTGTGACTGCTCTGAAAGCCGGAACGCAACCGATGGTGGTTGAACCGACGATGACCAACTTCCTCGCTCCGAGCTTGTGCATTCTCTGAAGTTGAGTCTTCAAAGTGGATAAGAGAAGATTGATATACTGATCCTTCTGCGTGGAATTAATCTTCTCACCATTCTGTGCCTCAAAGAATCCAAAAATATCGTTATTTCCTGTGCTTAGAATGAATATCGATTTGGACATGTGACGAGCAGCTTTGTCGGATCCCATGCATTTCTTTAGGGTTTTTACCGTCTTCTCCAAGTATTCGATCTGTGTGTTCAGGGATAGAGATGCGTTCTCTCCGGTGACATCCAAAATTCCGGATCCACCAGAAGCATAGTTTAAACCTCCAACCATCTCTTCCACTCTGGTTCTGGTGACAGAGAGAAACGGCGGTGGGCTTTGCTTGAATCCAACCAGCATTGCTGAAAATTAAAAAAAAAATCAAATCAATACACGCATGACGCATGCATGGGAAAAATATGCATTCACGAGACTGAACGTGTCGACGTACATAAGAAGTCAGCGCCGTTGTAACCATTGCTGAACCTTCCGGTCGCAACTCTACCGGGGTAGTCGACGCCGTAGAAAGGGTGGTTAGCCTTGGACCTATTACCAGGCAAAAAATTATTGTTCCCAACATCAAGTATGGAGTCTCCGAAAACAAAGACAGCAGGGATGGCATCGACCATCGGGATGATGACCGTCGTAGAAATGAGCAAGACAGTTGCGATTAGCATGTAATTAACTCCGACCATTTTGATTGCAGGTCTAAAAATTTCGATTATTGATTATACATGTGATCTACTATCTGTCCTTACTTATATGATTAACACGAGTTACAACAAGAAAAAGAAGCCAAAATTGAATTGATGTTAAGTATAACTGGTAAGCTGACAATATTGAAACCCTTACTCCTTCGGTTCTTACCGTGTAAGCAAAAACAACAAAGCAGGCGGAGGCATAATGGATCGATTCCTGTTCTCTATTCTCTAATATTGTTGGACCGAAAAAGACTGGTATCGAGAAAAAGACTATGGTTGGTGAAGAAATTATTTTCTTTTTTAATAATCTCTATTCTCTAATGTTCGGACGAAAAAGTTCGTTGAGATTATCTAAATTCCGTTCCATGCATTTTCAATTTAGTACCATTTTCCCACTTACCTAGTTACCAAATATCATCACGACTTTGGGTGCGACCGCATGCATTAAGAATTCTTATCTGGGTGCGACTGGATGTGTCCGATCACATGGTCCTAGTTGTCCAAATGAATGCACCAGATTAGGTGGGCGCATCCAATCTGGATGCACCAGATTGGTGCTTGTTTATTTAAATAGTAATGAAGATTTAATCAAAGTTAATAATTAAATAGTCATAAAATGCGAGGTGGGTAGGCGCTGCTGGAGACATCGACGGAAGCAGAAGAACATCGTCGGAAAATGCCGCCGGAGCAAGAACGCGTTTTGAAGAAATGGGGAAAATTAGATTTCAATTCTTTAACAGAAAATAAACTGGTTGCTAAGTTGAACCGTCTCATTGTAAAATTACACACTGTATTTAAAAACAATTTTACAATGAAATTACTAACTAATTATCAACCCCATTCATCTTTTATTGAAATAATTGCGCTTAAGTCCCTGAATCTCTTCTTATTTAACTTGATCTTTCAGGGTCTAATTGCCTGCAAGTACTTTAATAATCTTAAATTGCACAAAAATCCATATTCAGTAATTTACAGATTATATGCTTTTTAATTAAAAACATTTCTCTCTAATTACTTCTTTAAATAGTACTTGGACAGTTGGACTGTTGCACATTGTACACTAATTAAATGATAATCAATGATCAAATATGTTTGCTAAATAGAAATATATATATTGGATAGAAAACCATTAATCCAAGAAGGAAAAATGAAAAACAAAACAAATCAAATCTAGAATGATTGATTCAATCAAATCCAGACTTGTGAATAGGTCTTGTATTGATAAGTGAGAGTTGATTTCAACAGATCCCACAAAGAAGTCATGTTTGTTGATGATGGTCATGTTTGGAATACGTTTATCACTATCGTCGTAACCTTCCCCGTAAAACTCTTTAGCAGTTACATCGATGGTCGGAATATCTAACATCTTTGTTGGAGGGATGAACGGAGGTGACATCTGACAGATTGGATTCACCATCCATTGCCGACGAGATCGAGATGATCTTAGGAGCCATTGCAAGAAGATGTTGAGCACAAGTGGAGAAGGAGATGTAGAGTGATTTTAGCAATGGAAAAACTTGTATTGATTGCTATGAATAGATGTGTATTTATACACAAGAATTAACAATAACAACCCACTACCATTTGAGTGTGAGTTGTTATTTGTTATAAGGAATATAAATTAATTATCTATATTCCAATACCTCCCCTCAAGATGGCGTGGGTTGATCAACGACGCCAAGCTTGGACTTTATCTCAAGGAACCGTGATGAGGGCAGTGGTTTTGTAAAACCATCTGCGATTTGGTCCCTTGTCGATATGTGTGTTACTCGTAATGTTCCATCCCTAATTAACTCTCGTACGAAATTAAAATTGAGCGTCATGTGTTTCATCCTGGAGTGAAAGACCGGATTATGTGCCAGATGTTTTGCTCATAAATTATCTGTCCATAATTGGGAACAAGTAACCTGTATTACCCGAAGTTTTTTTAGCAGATTTTGTATCCATACCGTTTCTGAAGCAGCATCAGCAAGGATACGAAACTCAACCTCCGTGGATGACCGTGCAACTGTGGGTTATTTCTTGGCTGACCATGATACTAGACTCTTTCCGATAAATATAGCGAATCCTCCCGTACTTCGTCGATCATCTGGACATCCGGCCCAGTCTGCATCCATATATGTATCCACTCTATATGATGGTGATGGAGTAAACAAGATTCCATGCGTACTTGTACCTTGTAAGTACCTCAAAACCCGTTTTGCCGCTGCCCAATGTAATGTGGTAGGGTTTTGCAGATACTGACATAGTTTGTTGATCACAAAGGATATGTCAGGCTGAGTGTTTACCAGATACAGAAGGGCTCCGACCGTGGATCGATACAAGAGCTTATCTTCGAAGGGTACTCCATCAGTTGCGTTTAATTTCATAGATGAAGGCATGGATGTCGGTGCAGATCTGGCCTTGTCCATTTTTGTTCGACTAAGTAGATCACACGTATATCGATGTTGAGATAGAATATAAGACCCAGTAGAACTTACAGGTGTAAATTCCATTCCCAAGAAAAAACGGAGCTTTCCCATATCTTTTAGTCTGAATTCTGATGATAAAACTGCAATAAGACTGGTACTATCTGATATAGATGACCCCGTGATGACGATGTCATCTACATAAATGAGCATGAAGATTTGGGAAGTTCTTGTGACTCGGATAAAAAGTGATGCATCTGAACACGTACTGCTAAAACTAACTGATTTGAGAAAATTGCTCAGCCGATCGTACCACGCTCGAGGTGATTGGCGGAGTCCGTATAGTGACTTGTGCAGTCGACAAACTTTGGTTGGATGATTTTTACTGACAAACCCGGGAGGTTGGACCATGTATACTATTTCTTTCAAATCTCCATTCAAGAAGGCGTTATCCACGTCGAGTTGTCGAATATGCCAACCTTTGGATATTGCGATTGTTAGGATAACTCGAATTGTAGGAAATTTCACCACTGGGCTATATGTTTCATCAAAGTCGATTCCTTCAACTTGCGAGAAACCACGGGCCACTAACCGTGCTTTCCGTTGTAAAAGTTTTCCATCTGCTTCTCTCTTTATTTTAAAAATCCATTTGCAAGTTACTAGATTTGCCCCCTTTGGCAGATCAGTTAGGGACCACGTGTGATTCCTTGCTAGTGCGGCTATTTCTATTTCCATGGCCTGAATCCATTCTTGTGACTTTGCAACTTGTTTGACTGTGGTTGGTTATGTGACTTCATCAATGTTCAATGAAGTAGCTTCCAAACCTGCCAGAGCGCGATAGTCCACTCGCGGTATGTTTCTAAGTGTTCGATGGCGGACCGGAGGGTTTGGGGGAGTGACAGAGCCGCTTGTAGTTTCAACAGCATGGACTGGTAGAGTGGTAGACTCATTTCTCGGAGAGATGATGGATCTCACAGATCTTGACATTTCTGGTGAGACAGCATTTGGATTTGGTTGTTGACCTTGTGATGCCACTTGTATCGGATCAGGCGGATTCACTGATAATATACCCCATGGAGTTGATGGAGTTGTAGCCGACACACTTTGAGTTACCTGTAATTTTGCAAACGGAAAAGAATTTTCGAGAAAAGAGCAGTGTCGTGAGACGTAGAACTTGTGATTTTGAAGATTTAGACAGATATATCCCATGTGAGATGGGTTATATCCCAGAAATACACATGACACAGACCGGAGAGAGAATTTATGTTGGTTGTATGGTCTGAGTAGTGGGAACGCTTCGCACCCAAATACTTTGAAAAATAGAGGTTTGGGTCGAGTGTTGAACTTTTGAATTGGTGGGATTCCATGTGTTTTTGAGGGTACCTGATTTATGGTGAAGACTGCTGTGGAAAACGCAAAGTTTCAGAATGTGAGTGGTACTCTGCCATAAGCTAACAGAGTTAAGCCCGTGTCGACAATGTGTCTAATTTTCCTTTCAGCTGTCCCACTTTGCTCATGAGTGTGAGGACATGATTTTCTATGATGAATACCGTGAGTGATGAAGTAGGAGTTGAGGGCTGTAAATTCTCCTCCGGAATCAGATTGGAAGAATTTGATTTTGTTCCCTATTTGTCTCTTAACCATGACGTGAAAATTTCGAAAAATTTCCACTACTTCAGACTTACGTTTTATAGGGAAGATCCAGATAAACCTTGAAAAATCATCAATGAAGAAAACAAAATAGCGATGATCGTTATAAGAATAAACAGGAGCAGGTCCCCAAATATCACTGTGAATTAACTCTAGTGGGGACTGACACTTAGAGTATGTTGGACTAAGGTGACTACGACTCGCCTTACCCAAAATGCATGACCTACATTGATTGAATTTAGAGGGAATAAATGGCAATTTATTTGAAATAAGAACGCAACGCATAATTGACTCATGTGGATGACCAAGCCTTTGGTGTCAAATATCCAAGTTGGCTCGAGTCGAATTGAGGAGTGGCGCATTGGGAGAGATTTTGTAGAGACTCCCGTTATGTCGCCCTTGAAGAAGTACCTTGTGAGTTGTTCGGTCCTTCACAATAACCAACATAGAGTCAAATCTAAAATAGCAATTATTATCCCTGCAAAATTGCTGAACGGATAATAACGGAGTTTTTAAAGATGGTACGTGTAAAATATTACGAAGAAGAAAGTTGGAGGACCCGTTTGCAAAATTATCGTTACCCAGATTTTTGATTTTGAGATGGGAGCCATTACCTAGTTGCGCCGACCTTGGTCCATGATACGGAAGTGGTGATGAAATCGACTGAACATTTGGGGTAAAATAGTGAGTTGCACCTGTATCCGGGTACCATGAGTCTACATCATTTTGGTCCAAGTTGTTTGTGGAGAAATTTGGGTAAGTAATATATGTGTGATTTGTTGAGGGTTGGCGTGCAAATTGTTGAAATTATCCCCAGGTTGATTGGCCGGAATTTTGAGAATTTTGCGTATGGGCTGGGGAATTAAATTGCTGGGCCGCTGGATTATATATTGGTGAATTTGGGGAATTAAATTGTTGGGCCGGGCTGCAGTAATTACTTAAATTTAAAGTGGGATTTGCGTTGGGTTGGGCTGGATATGAGGATTGGGCCGGGTAGGGTGAGCAAGTCACCCTATATTGACACTTATAAGGGGAGTGACCCATGCCCCCACAAACCGGGCACGGGTCACGACGGGGTTGGGCGACCCGTCCCCCTCTTCCACTTCCATTTCCGTCGGACGATGTTCCCCGGAATCTGCCGGACCTGCCGGACGATGTTCCATTTGAGCAAGTAGTTGGTGCTTGTTAGCTTAATGTGGAGGAAGCTTTGAATCGATCCAAAAGAGGGGGATCCGGCCAGAATTTGATTTGGCATTTGTGCCACAACTTGAGAGTTGGCTCCGACTGATGGATCACCAATAGTTGTGGCATTGCTAGAGGGTAGCAAAAGCATATCCGATAATGACGGATGTTGTGGCATTGCCATAAATTGAGCGCCAAGCGCTTGATTTACCTCAGGATTTCCGACGATTGATACCATGTTGGAGGGATGAACGGAGGTGACATCCGATAGATTGGATTCACCATCCATTGCCGACGAGATCGAGATGATCTTAGGAGCCATTGCAAGAAGATGTTGAGCACAAGTGGAGAAGGAGATGTAGAGTGATTTTAGCAATGGAAAAACTTGTATTGATTGCTATGAATAGATGTGTATTTATACACAAGAATTAACAATAACAACCCACTACCATTTGAGTGTGAGTTGTTATTTGTTATAAGGAATATAAATTAATCATCTATAAATCTATATTTCAATAATCTTCTCTCCTGATGTCTTTTGCCATCATTTCTGCTAGTTGTTTAACAGTAACTTCATTGTTAGGATTTCTCACATTAAAGATATGACCATTTGCACGTTTGGGATTTTCGATCATGAGAAGAACAACTTCGATAGCATCTTTGATGTAGATAAAAGTTCTTTGAGACACTCCACCATCTAGAAGTTTCAGAGGCTCTCCTCGCAAGAGGTTATTACTAAAGCAAGCCAAGGCTCTGGGAACTCCTTCACCATGCAAGGTGATTCATCTTTTTTCAAACACATAGATCGATTCAGGATCTTGTCTGAGAGGATGATCCTTGAGAAGAAAACTTCCAATCGTCTTTCCGTAAACCTCACAAGTCGAGAAGTGAATCAAACACTTTTTATTTTCTGTACAATACTTAACAACAAGAAGTGCATCGATAAAGTTACTGGATATCGTATCAAACGGACGTGTGTTGTAATCTGCCGGCGTACAAATGGCACAGCAAGATTGATAGTCAGGCCAGACATCTTAATAAGGCCTTCAAGACAAGAATCGTTCTTGATGTTCAGACGGTGGAATTGGATCCTTCCTGACCATGAGTATTTGGTACCACTCCCAGACTCTGGCTGATCAAGAAGATGACTAATCTTGTTATTAATGTAGACATCGACAACAAGGATAGTGTGTGGGGTTTGAAACAACAGCTTCACGCAAAGATGAGAACCAATGAAACCTCCTGCTCCGATCATACAGATCGTCATAGTTGCGATAGGCTTTCCATCCAGAGGTGGTCTTATGCATATGCAATATTGTAAATTTTCCAACCACGAACTTCCGGGAAGATGGAGGAATGGGAGATGAACGAACGAGAGGAGACATGAGTGGTTTTGTAGTTTGTACCAAGTATTTATATGGATTTAATATCTACTGGGCTTGGCCCATTATACCTAATAAGAAGGCTAATTGGCTAAATTTATCTCAATGGTTTAGGCTTTTATAAAAAAAAACTTATAATGACATTTCAACAACGTCATTTTAGAATGTTTCAAAATTAAGTTTTACTGTTTTAAGTTTTATCTTTCAATTAAGACCATTATGGCATTATTGTGACAATGAGGACTGAAATTTAATTATCCTTACAAATACGGAAATGCCGTTGTGTAATTATCTTTATCTTGTGCATAAAATTTACAAAATTTCTCAATTTGCCAAAACCTAACGGTAAAAAATGTGATGTTTTTTTAAGATATGAAGAGGAACAGAAAGAGATGTCAACTCCTCGATTGGGTTCCATGGAAGAGAAGTCATGTCCCATTCCAACCTCCCCATCCACCTCCACCTCTGGATCTTCCTCCACTCCGACAACAGGAGAACCGTCGGTTGCCAATAAGAATAAGGCGAAGACGAAGAAGAAGATGAGAAATTGGATGGTCTATCTGATCCTCTCCTCTCGATTACGCATGACGTATGTTGGAGTGACCACTGATATCTCTCGTCGGTATTCTTTTAGATTTTATTCTCCTTTGTTTTGCACAAAATTTGTCCTCTCCTAAATTTCAATAATGTTCATAATAAGCATGAGCCCTAGCTACAATTTTGTTCCAATAAACATAAAATCTATGGAACAAATTGAAATCCAAATAACCTTGTTATTCTTTTTTGTTACATCGATAGATTGAATAAAATCTCATTACTTTCTACCCAAATATAACTGTAATTGCATCACAAATTCACAATCTTTTGATAATTCATTGTTAAAGATTTATTTTCCAGTTTGAAACAACATAATGGTGAACAAAGAGGTGGGGCAAAAGCTTCACGTGCTGGCAGACCATGGATGTGTTCTTGCATTATTCAAGGGTTTCACAACCAAAGTCAAGGTATCTTATACTTGCATCTTTAGGATGATGGTTGTTTTGCCTATTATGTTGTGGACCTGTGGTTTGAGGTATAAGAAACAATAGAATCTTGATTTTTTTTAAATAGATCAAAGACTAATAGATTCTTAGTTCTTAATATTTTAGGTTTAGTCTGAAAAAGGGAAATATCGTTTTAAATGGGATTTATAGAAGAAGAAAATACCTTAAGAATGGTAAACTCCTATATGATATATACACAAATCTCACTTCATATATCACTAGCTAAATTTGTTTGAAGATGGCAAGCACATAATGAGACCGGAACACCTAGATTCTTTGAAGTTTAAAGCTTTGATACCAATGCTCGTGTGTAGAAAAAGCCATACTTGTTGAAGCAACATGATATTTAAATTTAATCTCATAAAACTAGTCTTACCAATATGTGATTCGTTATACATTTTTGAAACAATATTATGCAGTATCCATTATACTTAATGTGGTGCTTTTATCCAAGTACATGGATTCAATTATTGATTGATGACCCATCTTTCTGAGACTACTGTGATTTATATTCTGTACTCTATGAATGGTTGTAAAATATTTCACATTTTTTATTTGTATTTGGCTTGTTATATGTAGCATGTGAGTTCGAAGCAAAATGGAAAGGGTTGTGCAGGAAACTACCACGGAAATACAAAAATATAGATGATGGAGATAAAAAATTATTGCTAAAGCATCGTGAAGATGCTTTGAACAAAGTCATTCACTTATTCAATCACAACAATTTGTTGCAAATTGAGTGGTCGTCTAATTCTGAAGTTCCAAATCAAGATGTTTCATCAGAAGATTCACAAAGACAAACTCATAAGTCAGAGTAAATTTTTTTTTAATCATTTTAACACACCTCTTTATTGTGCTATAATAATTATGTGGGATTTATAATCAATTGTGTATTAACATTGTTTAGTAGTTAGTAGTTACTAGTTAGTAGTTACTAGTTAGTACTCCAGTGTAAAAAATTGAGGAATGTATATAATTAATTAATTAATTAATTTTATTCTTCAATTGTGTTATACTGTCGATTCAATTCAATCGGCGGGGCAAAAAGGTGGGATCTCTTTTATCAAAATGGAGAAGCTTATCACTGAAGTTCTTGACCAATTTTGAAGATTTGTCATACAACAATGGAACAAACTCAAACAATGTTTTTGTTTTTTGGGTATTTCTTTCTAAACTTGATAAAGCCTCATCATATCAACCATAATTTTCTTATATATTAGGGGGCAATAACAAAATATATAATATATTATAAAAGCTTTTGGGTTATTAAAACAAATTTCTCAAACAAATAAAAAAAAATCCCTCAAATCCCATCATCCTACGCTAAATCCCTAATTCCTATCTTTCAAAAATAGATATTCAGTCTCCACTCCCATCATTTGCTAAATCCCTCTCCTTCACAAATCGATCTCCACTTCGGCACTCCCATCCTACACGGCTACATACTGCTGGATAAATCAAATCGACCACTGCATCAGATCGGTAAGGTGTATTCTCTTCTTATTTTCTTTTGGTTTGGGACAAAAATAGATCGTTCAAAGATCTGTTTACCCACGATCAAATTATATTGATTAATTTGAAGTTCTTTAAAAAAATCTGCCTTTAGTCGCTTCTGTTTTGCCTAATTGCATGGCCATTGTGTTTCATTTTTCTTTAAATTGCACATTTGGATTATGAAAGGTATGTGATTAAAATATAAGTTTGGATAGAATTATTTTTTTAACACTGAAGTAGAAATCAACAACCTGAGGAAACAACCATTTCGACTTTTTCAGTGTCTCAACAAGCAATTACAACCATAACTCAAGCTGTAGCAAGTGAACCTAACACACATACACAATTAAGAAGGGGTGATAGAGTCTCAAAACTTCCTTCAAAATATAGCATTTATGAAGTCAACATGCCAAAGGCATTGATAAGGGAAGTAGTTAAAAATTTAGAAGATACTCCTAAAAACTACAAACTAGCAATGACAACACCACATTGGCTTCAAGCTATGAAAGAAGAGTATCATGCGTTAATCGATAACAAAATATGGAATCTAGTTCCCGCTAAACAAAATTTGAATATCATTGGGTCCAAATGAGTATTCAAAATTAAAAGAAAACCAGATAGAACAATTGAAAGGTATAATGCTAGGTTAATAGCACAAGGGTTCAAACAACATGAAAATGTTGATTACGGGTTGATATACAGTCCATCTTAAGAACTGTTGTAGGCATCGATTTACTACCTCGGACTAACCGTTAGTCTGGGGTGATATGCCGAGCTATGCAGAAGCTTCGTCCCATGTTGTTTGCAAATTGATTTCCATAAGTTGCTTAGAAATATTGGATTCAGATCAGACAATATGGTCCTCGGAAATCCATGTAGTCGGATGATTTTCTTGGAAAATAATTATACACTAACTATGCGGTGAACAACATCGTTAGTGGGATGAAATATCTTGTTTTGCTCAGGCGATCTACTACTACTAGGATTGTCGATTTTCCCTGCGATAGCGGCAAGTGGGTTATAAAATCCATAGTCATTTCTTCCCAAACTGAAGTAAGCGTTGGTAGTAGTTGAAGGAGGCTCAATGGTTTTGAATTTGATGGCTTTGATATTTAGCAGACGACGCACTTCCTGATCCAGTTTTTGACCTCTTATGTTATGCCCTTCCAGTAAAAACTTCTCGCGAATCTCGACAGGGTTGCCTTATGTCCAGAGTGTCCTCCAATTGACGATGAGTGGGTCTCTGAAAATACCAATTTACGAATCTCTAAGCTGTCTGGTACTACAATGGCGTCTTTGTATAGAATTAATTGTTTTCTAACTGTGAAATTGGGGTTGTCGACTTCTCCTATTAAGATTGAGGATTTCAATTTCCAGTATTCATTGTCAACATCCCATGCCTTCCTGATTTTGTCAAAGATCGATGAAATTGGCGTTGAGATCATGTTTAATTCCTGTTGTGCTTGTACTGTGTCTTCACCACATCTTGAGAGAGCGTTTGCTACAACGTTGCTTTTGTTGGAACGGTAGACAATCACGAAGTCGTAGCTTAGGAGGGGTTTTTAGATACTTTTGTTGCTCTGGAGTTTGCATTCTCTGAGTGACTAGCTCATGCAAGCTTTAGTGGTCGGTAACGATGTTGAACGGTCGACACACCAGGTAATGTCGCCATTTTTTAACGGTTTCTACTTTAGTTGACATTTCCTTTACATTCGTCGATACAAGACGAAGATTTGGTGCGTATTGCTTGCTAAAGAAGGATAATGAATGTCCTTGTTGGGTCACGATGACACCCATCACGACTTCGGAGGTATCTGTCTCTACTCTCTACTGTGAAGTGTTCCCCAAAATTCGGCAGTCTTAGAATCAGCGTGGTGGTCAGGGTTTGCTTGAGTGCGATGAATAATGTTGTGGCTTCCGGCGACTAGTAGAAATTAAATGAACACTTGTTTTTGACTTTCAAGCGATAGTAGAAATTTGACTTTCAATTTTTGAAATTAAATGAACACGTGTTCATTGAAATGGTTAGATCAACAACTTACAATTCATGCAGCCACTTTCCAAGTTTCCACGGAGTTTATTAATTTAAAATAATAGAGACGACCACTTTTGTGAAGTTTAAAAAATAGTAGTATAGATGGAATTGGCAACATATGTGAATGATAGATTGATAGATGTAAAAATAATATTTAAAGGGCGCAAGCAAAAAAGACTTATATGAATGACATATCCTTCTCTGTAAAAAAAACACTTTTGAAATAGATCTGAGAAACCAAACAAGATGGAATCCAGACAAACAATAAAGCCGCAACATGTTGTTTGCATTCCGTTTCCATCACAAGGGCATATCAATCCCATGTTCAAGCTTGCAAAGATCCTTCATGCCAAAGGATTTCACATCACCTTCGTAAATACTGAGTACAACCACCAACGTCTTCTGAAGATCAGAGGTCCACACTCCCTCGATGGCTTGCCGGACTTTCGATATGAAACTTTTCCAGATGGTCTACCATTATCAAACATAGATGACATCCAAGACAAACCATCTCTTTGTAAATCTATAACTGAAAATGGTACCCTTCCTATCCGCAAGATTATCAAGAAGCTCAACAATAGTGTTTCCTCATGTGTCCCTCCCGTCACTTGCATCATCTCTGATGGTTGCATGAGCTTTACTTTGGATGTTGCCAAGGAAATGGATATCCCAGAGTTATTATTCTGGACACCTAGTGCTTGTGGTTTCATGTGTTATCTTCACTACAAAGATCTCATGGAAAAAGGACTTGTTCCACTCAAAGGTGCATACTCGTATTTTAAATTTTCATTAATAGTTTTGCATATGAACATTATAGATAATTATATTAGAATTTACTACATGCAGATAACAACTATCTTGTGAATGGATATCTGGAAACAACTCTAAATTGGATAGATGGAATGAGTAATATTCGTTTGATGGATATGCCAAGTTTTGTTCGCACAACTGATATCAATGATATAATGCTTAATTTTTTGATGCGAGAATCAAATAGAGCTTCATGTGGCACATCAATAATTCTAAACACATTTTATACACTCGAGCATTCTGTTTTAAAAGCAATGGCATCTATTCTACCTCCCATATATGACATAGGTCCTTTACACCTTCTTTACAAAGAGATGGTAGTACAAGGAGACGAGAAGAGTGATTCTGGATGTTATTTAATGGGATCTAATTTACATTTATGGAAGGAAGATTCCAAATGTTTGGAATGGTTGAACTCTAAGTCGCTTGGTTCAATCTTGTATGTTAATTTTGGAAGCATAACGGTGATAACCAATCAACAAATGGTTGAGTTTGCATGGGGACTTTGCAATAGCAACAAAGAATTCCTATGGATCATTAGACCCGACCTCGTGAGAGGTGACACTGCGATCTTGCCGGAAGAATTCTTAGAGAAGACAAAAGATAGAAGTTTTTTGACTAGTTGGTGTCCACAAGAGGATGTTCTTGGCCATCCAGCTATTGGTGGATTTCTGACACATTGCGGATGGAATTCAATGCTGGAAAGTATTTGTAATGGTGTTCCAATGCTTTGTTGGCCTTTCTTTGCTGAACAACAAACCAATTGCAGGTATTCATACATGGAGTGGGGTATTGGATTGGAGATATATAATGATGTGAAAAGAGAGGATGTTACCATTTTGATCATAGAACTGATGGATGGAGAAAAAGGTAGGGAGATGAGAAAAAATGCACAAGAGTGGAAGGTGAAGGCCATTGCTGCAACCCAAAAAGGTGGGACTTCATTCCTCAAAATGGAAAAGCTTATTAATGAAATTCTGACTCGATTTTAATGATCTCAAATATTGTGATGTTGTTTTTACATTTTATGATCACCTTTTTTTTAAGACATTTGTTAATGCGTTTATTTTGCTTCAATAAATACTCATGAAGTCATGAGCTATTATTAATATGATATAATCGATATATTGGTTGAATTTCTAAAATAAAAATTAATATTTAATATTACAGTCAAGGAAGCTCATTTATAATGAGCCCAAAAGAGCTTGTCCAATTATAATCGTTCATTTTTATTTTATAAAAAAAAATTCCATCTGCACCAATCCTTAAATGTATTATTCTTTATTTCAATGAAGTGTCAAGATCAAATGGGCTTTTTTTTGGCTCACCATAAATGGGTCTTTTAGAACTTTTTTTTCTATTTAATTAACCTATCTTGTTATAATTATTACTTGCACTTGTAAATTTGTAGAGTTTTGATAAAAATACTGGACGCAATTCCAGAACGGTACCTATCCGGTGAGGTACATGTGATGGACACCATATCCGACCGTCCAATCCTTACGTGAAACTCGACCGTCCGTCGCGGGTGTTAATATAGGGTGTCCGATGTGACTGACTTGTCCGTCGCGGGTGTCAGAACCACCACGCTCGTGATTCCCTCGCGGTGATTCCGCGATGACGGATTGGCGATTCCGTGGAATCGCCAATCATGATGTCGTCCAATTCCTGATGTTGTCCTAATTGACCTTTACTTCCCGTACGCGGGTGTCACCGGACAGGTAGGAGGTCGCAGGCAACTCATACCTCTATGGCTAGGCAGCTCCTAGCCAAGTGGATGTGTGCCCTGATGTCAGTTATTTTGGATGTCTGACGGGAACGACACGCACCATGGCTGACGGACGACCGATCGCAATTTGATGGCATCCATCACACGTACCGTTCGACGTCTGGTGAGAACAGGTATCGTGCCTAATATTTTCTGTAAAAATACTATTGAAAATTGATATCATGGTTTCTTTGAAGTACGTGTTAGATTAAGCTATATATATTAATATTGTAAATTGATAAATAGCAAAGTTGTTATAAGCAGTCCATGGAATCAAGATAACCATAGCTGCTTATAACAACCTTAGTGGGTCTCTAGAATCATCTATTGATGTATATAAATAGAAGTCAAGTATGTAGCTATGAATCAAGCAATTGAAACAAAATTCATTTCTTCTTCCAACAGATTTCATCTCTTCTTCTTTTACTGATCATGTCAAGCTCCTCCGCAAATTCTACCGATTCTTCCACTAAAGAAATACCGATTGGATCTTCGTTTTCTAACATGGTATCAGTTAATTCCAACGACGATTCTGTGGCCTCCGGTATCATGCATGTCCGCTCCTCCTGCGTTTGGATCAATTCAAAGCTTCATCAACGTCAAGCTGACACCGTCGAATTTCATCCTGTGGAAGTTATAGTTTGGACCGCTCCTAAACTGTTTCGATCTGCAGCAACACATTGCTCCAGATGTTGCTGCGCCACTTCCGGTGATCAACGACGCTCAAAATCTAGCTCTGCTCCAATGGTGGAAACAAGATCAATTAGTGATGAGTTGGTTGTTGGCCTCGCTCACAGAAGAGGTCCTTCCAACAACAATTGGGATGAAAACAGCTCGAGAAATATGGGAAGCTCTGGAGCAATCAGACGACAGCATTTCCCAATCGCAAGTGCTGCAAATGCAAATGAAATTTCATGGGTTAAAGAAGGGAAACTCGCCGGTAAATCAGTACCTCCGACAAGCTAAGATGATCGCCGATGAGTTAGCGGCATCTGGAAATCCAATTCCGATACATATGTTCAATGTAATAGTCTTCGCAAATTTTGGAGAAGAATACAACGAAATTGTGTCAGCGTGCTCCCTCAAGGCGGCGGTCATCTCATTCCCGGAACTCCAGGGGATTCTCGCCGGCCACGAAGCACGGATTCAGATGAGAAATCCGTCTCCGGAGAACGTCGCAGCAGCATCTGTCCAAGCGCCGCCGGTCGTGGTAAACCAAACTGGTGTTTTCGATGAACGTTGCGGGTTCAGCAGCGGCGGCCGATCAGGTTTCAGGGAACACGAGAGGCTACTACCAACAGCAGCGGCGAGATCCATGCCCTGTTTGTGGTTCGATGGGCCACAATCCATATAAGTGCCCTAGGCAGTACCAAGGCCCAAGTCTATCTGAAAATGAATCAACCCAAAACAATCAGCCCAAAGTATATGTAACAACTACAACAGACCAAACCCCTCAAACAAACGATGGGTGCAACCCAGAAGCAAATGTTTCTTGGTTCTCTGACTTAGGTTCGACTCATCATGTCACCCCCTTTATTGAAACCATCTCTAAACCTAGACTTTATCAAGGTTAGGGTCAGGTCATTTTGGGAAATAATTCTACATTACCTATCAAACATGTGGGAGTTGAAGTCATATCAAACGGAAGGGCTAAGTTAAATTTATCCAATATCCTTCACGTTCCTTCACTCAATTCCTCTTTATTATCTGTTCATAAATTCACTCGTAATAATAATTGTTTCTTTGAATTTCACCCATTTTATGTTTTGGTGAAGGATCGAGCTACACAGAAAGTAGTTCTTCGCGGGACGCATGACGGCTCTCTATACAAACTCACTTCAACATCTCCTATGTTGAAGCCCTTGAAGTCTCCAGTTATCAATGTCACCAGAGTTTCTTTGAATCTGTGGCACCAGCGCTTAGGTCATTCTCATGAAGCCATCCTCCGTAAAATCGTCTCTCAAAACAACTTGCCAATTTCTTCAAATAAATTAGAAAATTGTGTTGCTTGTGCGTTAGGTAAATCTTGTCGCTCTTCTCTTCCGTCAACAAACTCTAAAAGCACTATCCTTTTAGAATTAATTCATAGTGACGTTTGGGGACTATCTCCTGTTATCTCTGTTGATGAATTCAAATATTTTGTGATTTTTATCGATGATTTCTTTCGTTGTGTGGCTTTTTCCTATCAAAAGAAAATCTGAGGTGACACATATCTTCAAAAAATTTCATGTCATGGTCGAAAGACAATTAGGTCACAAAATCAAATATTTTCAATCTGATTTTGGAGGAGAATTTCAAGCTCTAACCCCCTATTTTCAAGAAAACGGTATTCATCATAGAGTCGCATGCCCTCACACTCATGAACAAGGAGGAATTGCCAAAAGAAAAATAAGGCACATTGTTGATAGCAGCCTCACTCTGCTTGCTCAAGAGTATGTTCCATTTGAATACTGAAATTATGTTTTTTTATCTACAATATTACATATAAATTGCACCCCCTCAAATACCCATGGTATCTCTCCACTTCAAAAACTTTTTCGTCTCAAACCCAAACATTCATTTTTTTAGAGTTTTTGGATGTGAAGTCTTCCCTCTTACCAGGCCCTACAACCAACACAAATTTGAATTCAGATCCGTCCCATGTGTTTTCTTGGGCTATAGCCCATCTCATCAAGGTTATATATGTCTGGACTATAAAAGAAATAAATACTTTATAGTGGCCTACTGTAAATTTTTCGAAAATTCCTTTCCTCTCAAGAATTTACAAGGAGAAAAATGCAAATTGTCCACTAAAGAAAGAGAGTGTTGGATCCAAGTCTCAAACCCAAATCAGATCAGACCGGAGGGTTCGACCAGATCCGATTTAAATATACAAAATCAAGTGGCACATGAATTTGGGGAAAATTACACAAGTGTGGGAGAATCAATTCCCGACACTCCACCGGAAGAAACCCCCGACGTTCCACCAACCGACTCTCCGATTCTCCGATAAGGTCGCCACCTTCAAGTGACCAAACATCTCCGACCAGCATGGGTCCGTTGGAAGCAACAACACCTACGTCCAACGATAGAAACAACAACCACACTCAACGCTATCCGGCGAGAGAGATCCCAAAAGTAGATTATCGCAAGTTGGCAGGGTTAAATCTCACTCAAGTTGAGGAAGAAATAGAACCTCAAAATTTCCGGCAAGCAACCAGGTCGGAAAAATGGATTGCGACGATGTCTAAAGAAATCAAAGCACTAAGAGAGAATGACACTCGGTCTCTGTCCGATCTTCCTCCTAATGCAAATGTAGTAACATGTAAATGGGTGTATCGAATAAAACGGAATATGGATGGATCAATAGAAAGAAAGAAAGCACGTCTAGTCGCAAGAGGATTCACGCAAATAGAAGGTGTGGATTTTGACGAAATTTACAGTCCGGTAATTAAATTCCCAACAATCCGTATTGTGATATCAATAGCAATTGTAAATGGTTAGGTACAGCGGCAGTTAGATATTGACAATGCCTTCCTAAATGGGGAGCTTCGTGAAACAATCTACATGACTCAACCTCTGGGGTTTACCGATCAAAACAGCCCTCACAAGGTATGCCGATTACGAAAATCCATCTATGGACTTCGACAGTCACCTCGAGCTTGATATGAGAAGCTCACAGAATTTTTGGTATCTATTGGTTTTACCATCTCAGCCTCGGATTCATCATTGTTCTTGTTAAAGGAGAAGTCAAATTATTTCTTTATCTTGGTATATGTCGATGATATAATTGTCACAGCAGGAACATCGACAATAGAGGTGAACAGACTTATTGAAAGGATGGCAAAGAGGTTTCGACTAAAAGATCTCGAACTGCTAAGGTATTTTTTGGGAATGGAATTTACAAAAATAAATGAAAATGGATGCGTCATGTTATCTCAACAAGGGTACGTTCAAAATTTACTCAAACGTACAAATATGGAGTCATCAAAACCAGCACTCACTCCAATGGTATCAACAACTAAGTTGGTATCATCAGAGGGAACTCCTTTGGTTGAAAAGTTTGCCTACAGATCCACAAATCGGAGCCTTACAATATTTGGTACACACCAAACCCGATATAGCTTTTCCGGTGAACAAACTCTGCCAATATCTACAAAATCCCACTACATCTCATTGGCTGGCCGCCAAGAGAGTTTTAAGATATCTTCAAGGCACGCCTCATTTTGGGTTGGTTTTTACTCCCTCAAAGCAGCCAAATATCACATCTTTTACCGATGCCGATTGGGCAGGATCAATGGAAGATAGAAGAAGTACAGGAGGATATGCAATCTACTATGGACGAAATTTAATTTCTTGGTCAGCAAAAAAGCAAACCAGTGTCGCTCGATCTTCCATTGAGGCAGAATTTCGCACAATTTCAGATGCCACAACTGAAATAATCTGGATCAGAAATTTACTTCAAGAACTTGGTTTCTCTCAAACAAGATCGTCATTAATCCTCACTGATAGTTTGAGTTCAAAATTTCTTGCGTACAATTCATTATTTCACTCAAGAATGAAACATATGGCCGTGCAGTTCAACTTCGTTTGTGAACTAGTAAAGAAAGGAGTCATTACAGTATCGCACATTCCAACTCAGGATCAAGTGGCAGATGGATTTACTAAACCTATGCCATCCTCACGATTCATTGAAATCAGACAAAGATTGGAAGTTAAAGAAAACGCACGTCAAATTAAAGGGAAAGTATTAGATTAAGCTATATATATTAATATTGTAAATTGATAAATAGCAAAGTTGTTATAAGCAGTCCATGGAATTAAGATAACCATAGCTACTTATAACAACCTTAGTGGGTCTCTAGAATCATCTATTGATATATATAAATAGAAGTCAAGTATGTAGTTACGAATCAAGCAATTGAAACAAAATTCATTTCTTCTTCTTTTACTGATCATGTCAAGCTCCTCCGCAAATGCTACCGATTCTTCCACTAAAGAAATACCGATTGGATCTTCGTTTTCTAACAGTACGGTTTATAATCATCAGTGTGATAGTAAATTATTATAATTCAGAAAATGAATATTTTAACTTAATTCAATGTGCTTAATCTAAAAAATAGTAAATTACTAAATTGTTCTTATAAAATATAAATCATAATAAAAAAGTTATTTATTATAAAAACAATGAAAATTACTATAAAAAAATAGAATTTCAAAAACTTGCCATCACAAATTCACAATGCTTATGCACTATACCCAAATGTGATGCATAACTATTCATCCAAGTAAGTGAATTTAAATATTAATATTTGATTGTTTAATGATGAGTGATATAATTGATGACTCATCTTTGACAAACACTTTGTTGTATGACAAAATGGTAAGGGGGTGTAATGGTGGAGAGCCATCTAACATTTGCGGATGACATAATCTTCTTTTGTCGAGCCTCGACCAAAACATTTCAGGCCCTAAATGAGGTACTCAAAGAATTCACTACTTTTTCAAGTCTAAACATTAATAGGGAGAAGAGTCATGCAATCTTCTCAAAGCAGGTGGAGGACAAACACGAGTTAGCAGCAATACTAGGATACCAAGTGAAGGAGTTGCCAATTCGGTACCTAGGAACACCTTTCACGAGCAAACTAATAAGATACAAAGACTGTGATAGATTATTAGCAGAGCTTAGGAGCATTTTAACACGATGGAGTGGCAAGAAACTATTCTATATATACAGGACGAATCCAACTAGTTGATTGAGTGTTCCAAGGCAAATTCGGGTACCTCGCTCAGAGTAGTATCATCCCAAAGGCAGCCCTAGAAGCAATACAATCAATCACATACAAATTCATTTGGGGGGTGCAAAAGGAGGTATCATGGGCAAGTATGACGAAAAACAAGGACCAAGGTGGAATTGGCGTAAGAGACTATAAAAACGCACATCTTGCTGCCATAATCAGCAGAACATGTAGAATGTGGGAGGGTGAGGGAGTGTGGAGCGCTTGGATGACCAAACAATATGTCAAAGGAAGGGCAATAGATCAAATTCAGAAGCTCCAAACGGATTTAGCAATGTGGAAGGCAACAATACAACAAAAGGAACATATATATAGCTAAATGTGTGAAATTGGGACCGAACAACACCAAAACATGGGTGGGGAAGGGAACGAGCTGCACTGTAGAAAACATAGCTGCTACCCTTCGGCCTGAGGTCCCAAAAGATGAATTCGCGAAGGGAATTTAGTCAATCAAAATCGGTAAAATCGTGCTGAACTTATGGAGGATTAGATGGGGCACTCTCCCTACTAAAGACAGACTTATTAAGCGAGGAATGAACATCAATGGAGGATGCGAATTGTGTGACACGGGACAAGAAAGCGCAAGCCACCTATTCATGCAATTCGAGTTCGTAAAATGGATCATGAAGGAAGGATTGGAGGATATGGGATCGCTGGTCGACCTGAGTGCAGCTTCATCGTTTGTGGAGGTAGCGCAGGAGCTGAACAAAGTAACAACAGGAACGCCGCCGTGGGGGCTTCAATGGAACATGTTTGGAATCATACTATTCCATGTTTGGAAGCAAAGAAACGCAAGGAGGACCAGTTCAGCAACGCAAACAAAAGAAATAATACTCAGAAACTGCATTAAAATGGCTGGAATAGGATTTGATGAAAAGCGATATAAAAAGCAACACAATACGGCGGAAGAGGGGGGGACGCTGCTCCAATGGGACGCCCTACTCATGCTCATCCATTCCGAGGAGGGATGATCGATGGTTAGAAACTTCTAACTACCGTGCAAAGTAATTAGGCTAATTTCCATAACTAATCTAGCAGTAACGTATTAAACTCTTTATTCTTAATCGAAAAAAGTAACCTTACCAAAAAAAAATGGTAAGGGGGTGTACAGAAAATGTAAATGATAGTGCCAGTAATAAAAATGGTAATTCATGAAAATGCTTTGAGCAAAATATTTTATACATTCATTCTAAAATATAAATTGGTTAAGATAGATTTTTACAGAAATTATCCCAACCGTTGATGCGATTTAATTTTTCTCGGGGACGAACATCACAATTTATTTTTGTTGCGAATAATTTATATTGTAGTCTGTAGAACTGAAATGCTTCTTAAAATCTAAGATGCTTCTTAAAATCATTCAATTACTGAATTACAAGTTATGGTGATTCAGAATCAACTTTATTCTCTGTTACCATCGACTTAGAGTTTCTTCCGGCACTGTTGATGACACATCTTCAATGGAATCAAGACCATCCAACTATTTTTTTGTGGTACTAAAATCACCTTCCAAAACTTCCACAAGACAAGAGTATTCAATTGAATCATATAAACATGAAAAACGGTCATGGGATCACATAAGCTTGATGAAAAATCATTCCCAAAGCTTCCACAAGATTTTCTACTAGGATAACATAAACACAATTTTTCTACACGGTTCAAACATGAAAAACGGTCATGGGAGCACAAGCAATCGACAACAGATAGATGCAAATCGTAGAAACAATTCTTTTTCACCAAGGAATCAAACTTCTTGTTCATTCTTCTGATTTTTGAAGAAATGAAAACAGTCTCTCTTCATTTCTTCTCCATGGCAACTCGTGCCTAGAAGAAAAGTTTCAAAATAAAGTTTTGTGCTTTTTATTTAGAGCAAGAGTTTTGCAATGCATGAAAGAAACACAAAGATTCAATCAGATTATGTGTACCTTAATGGCTTTGGTCAACATCCCATCCTTTCCACATGCATTTTTCCATAAATGTGGTTTAGAACAAGTACGATTGAGTAATATCTCCCTGATGGCATCACTTGCAGCAGCTAGAAGCAATTTATCATGAGATATTGATGTTTTACATTGTTGCTTGCTTTAAAGCTCGATTGCACACTGACCATTTATCAGCCAGACGCCAGTCCGACATGATATGCTCTTGGGAATGTGAGGACAAATTTTCCAGCACTCTGAACAACACGGTAAACTGGCACACCCTCAGATTTAAGAACAGAGGGAGATAGTTGGATTACCTGAATTAAATTAAAATATGGATTCATGAGAACTAGATTTAGTACCTGCATAAAATGTGTCAACTTCTGGCCAAAGCGACAGAAGTATTGGAGAGAGTTCGTGATACTCCCCCCGAGGTGTAATGACTTCTGACCAAAGCGACAGAAGCGTTGGAAAGAGTTAGTGATACTCCCCCCGAGACGTAATGACCTCTGGCTGAAGCGACAGAAGTGTTGGAGAGAGTTTGTGATACTCCCCCTGTATTGTGACAACTTCTGGCCAAAACGACAGAAGCGTCGAGGAGAGTTTATGATACTTACCTCCAAAGATGGGCGTGACGACTTTCGGCCGGAGCGACATAAGCGCCGGAGAGAGTTTGTGGTACTCCCCTTGAAATCGTGCTGTTGTGACAGATTTTTGAGTTATGTTTTGGATGTTTCTGCTCGAAGCGACAGAAGTATTGAGGAGAGCTTGCGATACTCCTCCCGAGAATCATGTCAGCACGACAGATTTTGAAATATTGAAGTATTGGAGAGAGCTTGTGATACCCCCCGAAAATCATGTCGACGCGACATATCCTATTTTGATTATCAATGAACTATCTTTTGTCTTTTCCTTGCTAATTTTTCATATAAATCATCTTTAAATTGTAACCTAAGCTCGAAACTAGATTCACAAGCCGTAACTTAGCCACTCTGGACGTAAGTTAGACTCTGCTAACCCTTGTTTAGCCACTCTGGACGTAAGCTTGGTCCTACGAATCGTAGTTCAGTCGTCAGTTAAACTTGTGGATAATTTATATCTCCAAATTAACGCAGAGTTGCAAAGAATAACACAAATAATAAACCAAAAAAATAAGATGTACAATATTATTTGGAATTCTAGGGTTAGATTCGCAATTTAGGATTACAATTCTAGATTTGAACCCTGGTGTTTTAGCCAAGCTCCGGCCGTAGCGACAGAGCGACTCTCGATCATCATCAAGACTATAACGACAAGATGGGATAAGATCATTAAGGCCAAAGCGACAAAATGATCCTTGATCTATTAAGGCCATAGCGACAAAATAGATTTAAAACCGGGGTATCATTGATTATAGTCGTAAATTTAGAATCTCGGGGTTAGATTTGTAAATGAGAGTCGTAATTTAGATTCTTAAGTCGCACCTTGGACTCGTAAATCGTAAACTAGACTTGTAATCGTAATTTAGACTCTTTGTCGTAAATTAGATTTTGTAACTATCACTTAGACTCGTGGGTCGTAAGCTAGGTCCGAGTAACGGGTATCATCCAAAGCGATGGATGACTGATCCGTCTGAAGTGATGGATGATTATTCTAAATATGATATGGCATACATATTGCATAGTACCTCCATGGATTAAAGGAGACATCTATTTAGAATAATATCGCTATTACATGATTGAGAATAATAGAAGCGACAACCAAAAGAATAAATGAGTTCCTTTGATGTTTGGTTGTCACTGACGGATGCATAGCCTATCTGGCTACTCTGGCCAATCCTATCTTTCTTCTGACAGATGATAGTTCCTTACTATTAGCGTGACACACTTGATTGTGAGTGTGAACTGTGGCTCTGGTTGCCATCACTGTCATAGGATTGAAAGCGTAAGTTATGCCTTTGGTGGCCATAACTGTTACCAGACTGTGAGTTATGACTTTGATGGTCATAACTACTACTTGATTGAGGGCGTAAGCTATGACTTTGGTGACCATAACTGCTACCGGATTGAGGGCGTGAGCTATGACTTTAGTGGCCATAACTGCTGATGGATTGAGGGCGTGAGCTATGACTTTGGTAGTCATAACTGCTATCCGGAGACTCCTCTCTGTATCGAGGAAAACTAGTCGAGGTTTCGGACTGGGAACTTGTGTCCCCGTATGTATCTTCTTCAGCATAGCAAGGTTTCTTCCGGCTGGGCGGCTCGAGTCCGTCCAGTTTGTCATTGTCTTCCTCTTTTATCTCAATGTAAGATTGAGCTCTATGGAAGAGTTCAGGTAAGGTCTCCACTTTATGGAGCCCTAGATTTTGAGCCAATGGGGAGAAGGGTATCAACCCTCTGATGTACCCCGCTATGGCTAGACTTGGGATTAAGTCGTTCACTTCTGTCATCATCGAAGTGAACTTAATCGTGTAATTATCCCGAAGGGACATATCCCTCTGCCGCAGTGTCAGTAGTGTGTTGGCGATGTGCTTTATTCTGATCATCCCCACATGTTGGGCGATAAACTTTGCAGAGAGGTTTGTGAAGCTGGTGACTGAGCCAGCTGGTAGACTTGAAAATCATCGATATGCGTTGCCTTTCAGAGTGCCGGGGAAGGCCCGACACAGCAACCCATTATCAGTAGTTTGCGGCTCCAAGATATCAGTAGGCGATTTTTGCTTGGGAAAAATCCAACCTATGTGAAGACGTAAGTTCCAAAGCAAAGGGATGACTTGACCGAGCTTGTTTAAGAAACAAAGAAAAATCGGTGATTTAGGGGTCTAAATCAGCGACTTTAACTTTAGGGAGTTTTTGAACAGAGTCGTGGACAACATTCTTAGCTAGCAAACGATATTCCGGATCAGGCGATTCTCAAGGTGAAGTCGGCGATTTAAGGAGAAATCCAACCGGAGCTTCAGGCGAGAATCAGCTATTATTGATCTAAATCGACGATTTAGTTGACAAAGTCAGCGATCCTTTCGGGAGAGATCAAGCCGGACTTTGCAAAAAAATTCGCGATTACGACGGGATACCGGTGGTTCGGTAGTCCCACAGACGGTGCCAGCTGATGAAGCACTGAATCTGCTACCAGGGGCTCGCAGTGGTGCGAGGTGATACTGGAGGCTCTGGAGTCCACGACGCGCGCTCTACGTCAAATACCTGCAAGGAGAGAATAGACGATTCTGGTGTGGGAATCGGCAATTCTCTTAGTGGTGCTCTAGTGGAGATAGAACTTGTGTTGTCCCCTTGGGACCCTTTTTATAGTGTATCGGAGGGCGCACTCAACGGCGAACATCGCGCCTGTTGCCATAATTGGACGCATTTATGGCCCGTTATGGCGTAGGCTGACAGCGAGTAACGGTCGTAAATCGACGATTCATGTATGGAAATCGCCTATTTAGAGGCAAACTCGCCGAGTTTCAAGGGGCGAGATGTGCAGTCTATCATACTGCCGATCTGGGCCCTAACTCGGTGACTTACCCCTAAAGTCGGCGATTTGGTAGTCCAATCGCAATTTACGGGTTAACTCAGCGATTTAACGATGAACGTGTTCCGCACCGTGGGAGTCTTCCGGGGGTCCGGCATAAAGCGACGGAACCCTAGTCCTTGTTGAAGGGCGTTGTTGGGAGTAACTGTCGTAATCAGACATGTCTCACCAGAAATTACATCTCTCAGATCTTTAAGCCACTGAGTACCAATAACTACATTGGAGCCAGCCATTGGTAAAAGAAAGAGATCAATCTCAATTATTGTGCCCTGAATTTTCAGATTGATTCCCCTACACACTTTATCACATGTGAGTTTTTCCCCGCTACCTGTGGACACTCTAAATGGATTAATATAGCAAATTAATAACTGTAAGATAGATTCTACCTCTTCTTGGATGAAATTGTGAGTAGAGCCCGGGTCAATCAAAACACCAACAGATTAGCTTTTGATGTAGCCTTCCAATCTGATAGTTCTCACACCTATCCTTCCTTGTAATGCTTGGAGGCTTATTTCAGATTCTTCTTCGTATTCCAATAACTTAATTTCTCCATTTATGTCTTCAGTTTCATCTTCCATTTCCCATAGTGTGTTATCTTCGGCACTGAACCTGAAAAATCTGCCTTTACACTTGTGTCCCGGGGCAAACTTATCTTCGCAATTAAAACATAGTCCCTTGGCAGTCCTTTCTTTCCTTTCTGCAAATGCCAGTCTTTTAAATGTGGGTGTTGTAGTGGCTGGTTTAGTAAATCCCATACTGTTTGCAGGTATAATGTTGTTATTTGTAGGTTGTGATGGATTATCTCCTGTTTTGTTCATGAAGGATCTTGTATAGTGAGATTTGAATCCCCCACTATTTTTAAAAATTGTTGAACCAGTACCTTGGAGCTCTAAGTGGACAGCCAACTCCATAGCCTCTTGAATATCATCTAATTTTGCTCTAACCACATCTTTTTGAGTATCATCTTTAAGCCCAGAAAGAAACATTTCGAGCAGTAACCAATCAAGAAATCCGGTCACTTTGGCAGAGTAATCCTCAAATCTGGCCACATATTCCACCACAGTAGAAGTTTGGGTCAGCTTGCTCAGTTTCCCCTCGGAATGGTGTAAGTAGTGGGGTTGAATTTTTTTTAGAAGAGATTTTACAAATGCTGGCCAGGTGGTTAAGTAGTTATTTGATTCCATCCATAAGAACCATTTTAGAGCTACCTCCTACATATTAAATGATGCGATTATTAATTTCTGTTCCTTTGGAGTGTTGTGAAAGAGAAAAATCTCCTTGCCATGAATATCCACAACTCTGGATTAGTTCCATCGAATTTGGGCATATCAAATTTGATATGCTTGGATGGTGTGTACTTTGGGTTGTCATACATACATGCTGCATATTTAGGTCTCTCTGGATCAATATCCGGATCGACTATTTTATGCTCCATTTGCCCTGCACTCATTACTGTAGTGTTGTTGCCATTACCTAAATTACTACCAGTGACAGTCATTGCTAGATCTGCCATTTGTTTCCCCAGTTGCATTGTGTTATTGTGCATCAGAGACCTCAGTTCTGTCATCTCTCGAGTTTGCGATAGTTAAAACTCTTGCATCCTCTTGAGAGTGGCTTCGACTGCGTCCATGATTAGAATATCTTGAAATAGAGATCAATAATTTGAAAGCACCAGTTGATACGAGCTAAGCCGAATCGTGGATCTTAACTACGCTGATTGGAATAGATTGAACCTGACACCGGCGAGTGCGACCTAGATGCGAGAGACGAGGGCGTTAATCGAACCGGATCGAGGCGACGACGTGGAGAGTTGCTGGGGGCGATCGGACACAGGACGTCGGAGATATGTGAGAACGGAGTTCGGCTGGCGGCGTGGGATGATCGTGTACTCAGCAGAAGCTGGATGATCGTCGAAGTGAGGGTTGAGGGAAATTTTTAAGATTTTAATTCATAATCCTTCAAATTACAATTTGTCCATTTATATGAATTACAATACTGAATAAAATTGCAATTACTCTAACTTAAAGTCTCTTAAAGTAAACTAAGGAAACTTAAGGTTCTTCTTGCAATCTTTACGTCCCGTAATCGGTCACCCAAATAGAAGGTTTCCTTAATTGGATCGGGCGGTCTAGGGCTGGTTCTAATAGAGCCGTTGTGATGTCGGCTGCTGATTTCTCGTCGGCGATTGATGAGTTGGGCGCCGGCGCTCCAATGGCTCCCAGGTCTTTGTCAATCAGTAAGGTAGCGGCTTCATCCGTAACAAATATTAAAGATCTTTAGAGTTTCAATTTTCAACTTATATAAACTTTGATACTAATTGATTTTTAACTAATTAAATATTTAAAAAAAATCTCTATTTGGACCAAGCACAAACCCAAATTTTTTTATGGGTCTGAGCTGGGTCCGGGTTCAGAAATTTTCCTTCTGAGCCCAGATCCAAATCAACTTCATGGGTCTAGGTCCAAGCCAATCTAGACCCGGTCCATTTACATTCCTTATTTAAAGTGATACTATAATTTTTATTACTTATTATATATATAAAAGAAACTTCATAAAAATCTTGGTCTTACATTTAAAAATAATAATACATCTCGAGATTAGTGTAAGATGGAAGGAAAAAAATTCAGATGATATAGATAGTCGGTTAGGATTTCATAAACATTTTTGGACTTACATAAGAAAGGTTTATCTGAAAATTATTCTATATATATAACAGAATAATGTACTTCTCCCTTCCTCAAAAAATATTTTGATAATTGATCCTTAGAGAAACTAAGGAGGATGGACCACAACATAACTTCACAAGGGCATATATATGAATTCTATGTTCAAGCTTACAAAGATTCTCTGGGCTAAAGCATTTTACATCACTTTCGTAAATACTAAATACAACAACCAACGTCTATCTGTCTTCTTAAGCTCGGCTGGTCCACACTCCTTTAATGGCTTGCCAGATTTTCGATATAAGACGTTCAATTCCCAGATAGTCTAAATCTACCATCGAAAATTATACCCTTCCAATCCGCAACCTCATCAAGAAAGAAGCTCAACAATAATATTTCTTCATGTGTCCTTCCGGTCACTTGCATTATCTTATTGATCTACAATGGTTTTGTGAGATTTACTTATTGAATTCTGCAAGGATTTAATTAAGAATTGAGTTTAAGATATTTTATTTTCTATGCTAATTTTCCTAGTTAGCTTGACAAAAATTGTCACGGGATTGAATTGATTTGACAAAAAGTGTGGACAACGACAAGTCAGCAATTTCACATGATTCTTCAAATGGTTTATTAACGTTTATTAAATAAAAACAAATATTTCATTATCGATATATAGAGGACAATCGTTTTCAGTTTTTGTCTATTTCCTTAATTGAAAATAACATGATTTTCGAAGTGATAATATATTTTAAAAGCAGGAAAAACAATAGTACATATTATATATAATGAGTAATTATCAGTTGTGTCGAGGTCAAAATTCGTTAAATTAATCATGTCTATTAGATTAATTTTTAATCGTATATTTGTTATTGTCTTTTACAATATATTATTTTAAATCGTACATGATTTGTTAATGTCTTGTGTAATATATTATTTTAACTATTGAATTAAATATTAATGGACACGATTTGATAACGCACAACGACATATTTAAAGTACAGCACATCTGAAACGCGCCCTATATATAACAGACACAATACCTACCCTTCTTCAAACAAAAAATTTGAAGATGGAATCCAAACTAACAACAAAGCTGCAACATGTAGTTTGCATTCCATTTCCAGCACAAGGGCATATTAATCCCATGTTCAAGCTTGCAAAGATCCTTCATGTCAAAGGATTCCACATCACCTTCGTAAATACTGAGTACAACAACCAACGTCTTCTCAAGTTCAAAGGTCCACACTCGCTCGATGGCTTGCCGGACTTTCGATACGAGACCTTTCCAGATGGTTTACCATTATCAAACATAGACGGCACCCAAGACATCCCAAGCTTGTGTAAATCTACCACTGAAAATTGTACCCTTTCCATCCGCAACCTTATCAAGAAGCTTAACAACAGTGTTTCTTCATGTGTCCCTCCTGTCACTTGCATCATCTCCGATGGTTGCATGAGCTTTACTTTGGATGTTGCCAAAGAGATGGGTATACCAGAGTTATTGTTCTGGACACCTAGTGCTTGTGGGTTCATGTGTTATTTTCACTACAAAGATCTGGTTGAAAAAGGACTTGTTCCACTCAAAGGTCGTATTTTAAATTTTCATTAATAGTTTTGTATATGAACATTATAAATAATTACATTAGAATATACGACATGTGCAGATGACAACTATCTTATGAATGGATATTTGAAAACAACTCTAAATTGGATAGATGGAATGAGTAATATTCGTTTGATGGATATGCCAAGTTTTGTTCGCACAACTGATATCAATGATATAATGCTTAATTTTTTGATGCGAGAATCAAACAGAGCTTCATATGGCACATCAATAATTCTAAACACATTTTACACACTCGAGCATTCTGTTTTAAAAGCAATGGCATCTATTCTACCTCCCATATATGACATAGGTCCCTTACAGCTTCTTTACAAAGAGATGGTAGTGCAAGGAGACGAGAAGAGTGATTCTGGATGTTATTTAATGGGATCTAATTTACATTTATGGAAGGAAGATTCCAAATGTTTGGAATGGTTGAACTCTAAGTCGCTTGGTTCAATCGTGTATGTTAATTTTGGAAGCATAACGGTGATGACAAATCAACAAATGGTTGAGTTTGCATGGGGACTTTGCAATAGCAACAAAGAATTCCTATGGATCATTAGACCCGACCTCGTGAGAGGTGACACTGCGATCTTGCCGGAAGAATTCTTAGAGAAGACAAAAGATAGAAGTTTTTTGACTAGTTGGTGTCCACAAGAGGATGTTCTTGGCCATTCAGCTATTGGTACATTTCTGACACATTGCGGATGGAATTCAACGTTGGAAAGTATCTGTAATGGTGTTCCAATGCTTTGTTGGCCTTTCTTTGCTGAACAACAAACCAATTGCAGGTATTCATGCATGGAGTGGGGTATTGGGTTAGAGATAAATAATGACGTGAAAAGAGAGGATGTCACAATTCTAATCATGGAAATGATGGATGGAGAAAAAGGTAAGGAGATGAGAAAAAATGCACAAGAGTGGAAGGTGAAGGCCATCGCTGCAACCCAAAAAGATGGGACTTCATTCCTCAAAATGGAAAAACTTATTAATGAAGTTCTGACTCAATTTTAATGATCTAAAATATTGTGTTCTAAAATTAGTAATTAGTTAACTCATATGTATGTCTTCATTTTTACCCTAATACTCTGGAGTTAAGAAGAGTATTTTCGTAAGAATTCGTCGGAATAGAAGGAAAATTATAAGAAACCACGACGGAGTTGACTGACCGGAGAACTCCCGCCATGGCTCCATCAACATCGAAGGACTGACAAGATAAACACGTTGTGATTTGTGAAGCGGAGATGAAGATAAGGTCCATTAGTCTTTTACATGACATTTCTACATGTGTCGTCGACTCGTGTGCTAAGAAAAATAATCTGATCGTGACTCCGGTCTTTACGTTCTTCTTGTGCGCCAACTACAAAATCCAACGAATGCCCAATTCTTTTACACAACTTGCATAGATGCGTCATCAACAATGGCCAGTATATTGTTCTGTTCAAAGTAGGAAATGTGATTGTACAATCATTAAGACATTACAAATTATAATTCCAATATAACAAAGGGAAAATCAAAATAACAAACCTCGTTATAAACCTCATTAACAGGAACACCAACCTGTTCATTCTTTAATAGATTACTCTTAACCTCAATACATTCTTTAATATATAGGAACATCAACTTCTTTAGCATTAACTCTATTTCTTTAGTATTAATCATCCACCACCAGTGGGCAGTAGCAGTGCTTGCTCTTCAACTGATGCCATCTCCCCCCTCATTTCAATTGCACTTACAAACCGAAAATAAAAAAAATGTGGATGGATGCAGGATGACTACCAAAAAATGAAAAGGAAACCTAAAAAAAGTTATACACAAACAAACAGAAGCAAACGTATTCAAAAAACAAAAACAAATTCAAAAAAAATAAAAATAAATAGCCAATAGGTACAAATAAAATAAAAAAGAAACCTTGACGTGAGAGTGGTGGTCTTTAGGAATTGATGGTTATCCGTACGGTACGCCAACCAACATAGCACTATAGCAGTGGCTATGAAAATGGGCGAACAACGAGAGAACGAACGTCTGATTTACGAATGATGGTGGAAAGAGGAGTGTGATCAATGGGAAGAATGACTGAGAAATTAAAATCGTCGAGGGAGAGGGTTTGGAGAAGAGAAGAATGAGAGAGCGGGAGAAATGCAAGAAAACAAAATAATTTTGTGATTTTTTTATATAAAAAGTTGATGAAAAGACGTGGTTATGGTTGCAGTTTTTTTTATAGAAATCCCCCTTCTATAACTTCCTAAGAAATATTATTTTTAATCATTCATTCGTTCCAAAAATTAAAAACCTAAATCCCTACTACCCACACACCTACAATTTTATCTCCAAATTTAACATTAGCGACTTCTTCTTCATTTCTCCTCCTCTCAATCACTCTCCACTCTTGCTCGCAGGCCTATTTCTTCTCCACTCAGACCGTAGTCCTCTTTGGCGCTCTTTTTCTCCTTCTCTCGCTCAAAGTCTGAAAGGTAACATTCTCAGATTCTCTTGCATTTTTTATTGTTGAATTGCATTTTTATTTATCCTTTTGCATTCTGATTTTTATTCAAAGGTATTTATTCTTCCAATTTTTAATGTGTAGTGTTTAATATTTAACATTTAGCATTCTTAATTTCTGATTGTTATTTTTTGTTTAGTGTTTAATGTCGTGTATTCTGAATTTCTGATTCTTATTTTTGTTTAGTATTTAATTTTTAGCATTCTGAATTTCTAATACAGATTTTAATCGAAATCTCAAAACAGAGACCTAAGATTTGTTCTAAGTTGCCTCCAATTCAAATCGGAGTATGCTCACGATTTAAATGCTTGAGACAAGTAGCTAAAAATCTGTATCGAATTAATTGAACCTGAAGTTGGATCGAATGCCCTCGATCTAAAGATCGGAGTCGATCTGAAGATTTCTGAGACAGAAGCATTTGCAAGCTTAAAAGATTGGATCCACTTCAATCTTGCTTCTCATAAGTTCATTGATAGCTCGACAGGAACACAATCCGGTGGTGACGATGATTCAATGATCAGATCTGGAAACGATAGGAGGGATCAGAAGATAAATGAAGAAGAATGACCACTTCTTCGGTAATTCCTTACTAGTAGAGGAAAAGGTTGGATTTTATTCATTACCCAAAAGATTATATATGGTGTCCTTTAATTGGGAATTACAATTTTCTAACCGAAAGTTAAAAGCATAAGAAAAACACATAAAGAAAACATAAGGAGCTTCTTCTTGAACAATTCACAAATTTAAATCCTCATCTTCAATCTCTGAATCTGTAACTCCATCCTTCCTCAGGAAAGCTTTGATTCTATTTTGGAATCAGGAAAGCTAGATCGTATCAATTTCTTAGTCTTATTTTTGTTCTAAAAAATAAAACGATACGATCCAGCTTTCCTGGAAATTGTTTTTAATATAGATTGTATGAATTATTTTTAAACAGGTTGATTTTTTACTAATTATTTGTAGATGTATCATTTCATCATTTTGAAAATTCTCACTAATAGTAAAAAAAATCCGCCTTAATGTTTGTTTGGATTCCATCTATGTTATTTTCTTTCTCTCTCTCTTGATCTTATTTAGAGTAATTTCAGACTATTTGGATTTTTGGTTATATTTATAAATTTATTTGATCACAGTCAAAGATTGAAAAATAATTGTTCATAGATCTCAAGCATGAATCCGATTTTGAAAACTAAGCACAATTAACACGTGATTTCTATATATCTCTAGCCTTGTACAGTTTTGTCTATCAATATCAAGGAAGATTCCATTTTTAAAAACAAGAATTTTGTCCCAAACAAGATTTTCTACATATCTCAAGCCACACAATTCTTTTTAACTTAACACGTGATTTTCTATAGATCTTGAGCAAGATTCATTCTCCTTTTAGAACTAATAATCCTTAAAAAGAATCTTAATTCTTAACCTAAATGGACTTAATTTATTTACCTCAAATCTAAATGGACTTTAAATCTAAATAATTAACAAAATGAGAAATAGGCCTCTAGATGAATATTCAAAATCCGAATCCGTTTAGAAAAATCCGATTCGTTTAAATTAAATATTTATATTATTATAAAATTTAAATTTACATAGTTAACCAATAAATTTTATAATTTATACTATTACTACCTATTTTAATCTCATTTATACAGTTATATATTATGAATATTTTGATTTAACACTAAACTATTATTAAAAAACAAGTTATATATATAATTTTAAAAAATACAGGATATTTATTAAATAAAATAAATTACAGATTTTTTATATAACTGTTATCCGAATTCGAATACGGTTAAACCGTATTCGAATATCAAATTTTAAATTCGGTAGATAAACGAACCGAATTCGAATATGGTGCTATCCGGTTCGAATTTGGTTGGTTTACAGGCCTATGTAGAATAAATACTTTTTTATATGAGACAGTAAACAACGGCACAACTAACCTAACCAAAAAACCTCATTGATCCTAAGGTGAAAAATGGCGCCTAGGAAGAAGAAGAAAACCCTCCACCAGATGCCGGATACGGATGCAGATGGTATGTTTCGTCGGATGATCTTCTATTTGGTCCCGCATGCCATCCAGCCTCGTAGACTACAAGTTAGTATACCACTAACTAAATCAAATTTCGTGGTTTTGTTTTAACGTATTTTTTAAAATGTTTATTGTGTAGATATGGAAGCAGAAACTTCTGCAAATGGGAGCAACACTTGAGAACAATCTTTCAAATAGAATTACACACATCCTTGCCCTTGATTCTGGCAGTCTTCTTCACGAGTTTGGTCATGAGACGTTGAAGTTGTTTGATGGAGTGGGTTCTTCTTTACTCTCTTTCTCTTATTTACGTTGAACATTAATTTTACATTTAACCCCATAAAAAAGGCTTCAAAATATCTGATAACAGTATAACACAATAAGCCAACGTGGTATAAGACATTGGATATCGATATAGGCTGAATGCTACTCAGTGCTCACTGCTCAGTAGAAAGTATATGTTTTATCGAATTATAGTTCATACTCATATATATTATGTATGACTGTATGGTTCATTACCTATCATAATTTTACGATCAAAAGTATTTAATTTTTTAATGGTCGGTAATTCATCATTACCTATCTTTCATATTTAACCTGTATGTTGTTTACTTGTTCAATACTTCAACACTATGTTTACCGGTTATCTCCATATTGGGTATCACCGTAAGCCTGTAACGGTCATGATATTATTTGTTCAATATTCCACGATCCTAAAATTCTTACCTGTATTTTATTGCAGAAAGTTCTTAAGTTTGATTGGTTGGAAAGAAGTTTGGAATTGGGAGAATTAATATCCTATAACACGTTTATCCTAGGTTTTGAGTTAGAAAGAGAGAATGAATCAGAGAGAGATCTGGATGTAATTGATTCCCAACAAACCAATAAAGGCTATCACAATGAATTCAAAAGTGCCTGTTTTTTTGATAGCCATCAAAACACTTCTACATTTAAACAGAAAAATGATCAAATGAATATTACTTCTACTGCACATCATGAAGGTGCAACAATATCTGCTGAACAAGGTCAATCTGACTCTATTTTCTTTGCTGGTCTTGGAAAACCCGTATCAGATGCCCATGATTCATCCGATGAAGTATGTTATTCTTATTTCTATTAGTTATTCTCAATTGGTTTTCTTACTGTATATTAATTCTTATGGATATCATGTCTCCCATTTTAAAATCAATTCTACCTTATTCCTATTGGTTCACTACTTTGCGCCTAGCCGCCTATGTTCATAGATTTAAATGGTTGGTATCTCATTGTTAACAACTTTATATAATTCATGTCTCTGTTAGTCTATTCTATAACTGATGTAGCATATATGGGCCAGAACAGTGAGAATTGTACTCCCACATTGGAAGGGAGCACAGTTAACTTTAAGTAGGAACAATGCCTCATTCCAAAGGTAGTCCTTCACCTTGTGGAATGAGTATGAATAAAAAATAAAGAGGACAGTAGTTAGTTAAATAGTTCTGTAGGCCCATTTTATCTCGCTACAAGTGGGTATAAATAAATTAAAGTAAGGGAAAGAAGACACGATATATTTTCTACTTTAAAGGTACACTCTCTCTCCTTCTTTTTCGTCTACTGTTTCATTGCCTTTCTCTGATTTCTTCTTCTTGATCTAGTGGAATCTAGATCTAACTTCACTGGTGGAATCCACTATCCAGTACTTTCTTGCAATTCTTTTGGCATTGCATTGTCAGTAGTTGATCCTTCATTAGATCAGCTACATCAGTAACATAGCCTATTCACAATAAAATATCAACCTTACCTTGAATCTTTGATAAACAGAAAATCAATTCACATAAAATAGCACTCCCTGCAACTGCCTGAGACAATAATTGTCATTTGTCATAAGTATTTAATTTTTCATCTGGGTATTTTGCCTAGTTTATACAAGATAGATGAAAATAAAAAGTTTTCTAAGCTTTGCATCAATTCAAACAATTGAGTAGGAACCTCTAGGATCTATGTTTCTGGGGGGTGCACTTGAACTGAAGATCGATATGGCCTCCTTGGTGATCTCATTAAAAGGCTTGAACAATTGGAAATTATATTCCTCTCCTGTCAGATGTGCCAGGACGAAGCCCCCAACGGTGCCCAATGGAACCTTCAACAATTGGAGTGCTTGGAGAACAGATGAACCAACTCTATTACTTCCCCTATTCTGATGTCTTCTCCAGTTACAATAGTGGTAGGGGAGATGTCTTTCTCTAGAGAGCATGTTCAGTAGCTGTAGAGGTAGCAATGGCAACCTTTTTAGAATAGAGACAGTTTTGAAGAATTAAGGGTCCAACAATCTCTTCTTATTCCCCACATAACAAGCATAAATCAGGAGCCTATAAACCTCACTGTTTGAGTGTTCTGCAGGAGGAAATAAAGGCACATTTCAGCCTCCATAGGAAGATGGAGAATTTAGTAGGTTTTCATGTTCAGATTCCTTCAGCTAGAGCATTATTCTGTCAATCAATTCTTGATATTTTCTGTTCCCAAAACTCTGTTAACATTTGGAGGTTCTACTTTGAACGAAATTAATTAATTTACATGAATGTATCATGGCCATGCTTAAAGTTCAACACTATGGTTTTTGCTATATATTCTTTAAATTGTAAATTATTGACCATACAAGTATTTTCTGCTTTTATTTTAGAGAAATAAGTTTTTTGTAGAACTTAAAATGCTGAATATTCAAATCACTTTAAATGCTGAATAAGTTTTTTGGATGAGGTAATGAGCTAATCACTTGTGTTTTATTTATCTATCTTATGATTTTATGGTTATTTATTTTCTGGCTGTGACACCTCTAGAGGATTTTGCCTACTCTTGAGTAGTTTTGTCTGTGAAGGGGTTTTACCTTTCTCTGTCTATATTTGTAAAACTGGGAAAGGTCCACTTCATTTCTAATGAAAATTTGCCATTATCAATAAGTACTGAATATTTTGTGTCTACTTTGTAAAGGCATTTTTTTTTGTCTTAGTTATTTGCTTTATTGTCTTTGCAGATATCATTGTTATATAATCCACCTAATCTGAATCAGAATATTACTGAAATATTTGGAAAGCTTATCGATATATATAGAGGTAGTATTTAGTATTTAGTCTTTGTATCAGGTGGAACACAACATAACGTCATACCCTTTATTATGTGATTTCTTTCTTTCTTTATGAAGCCCTAGGAGATGATCGGAGAAAATTCAGTTATCACAAGGCTATTCATGTCATTGAGAAATTACCTTTTAAAATCGAAAGTGTTAATCAAGTCAAAGAAGTTCCAGCTATTGGAAAATCCTTGCAGGATCATGTAGGTGAATCATAATTCACAAATATATCTTAAACTTATTAGGTGCACGTAAAATCATAAATGGTTCAATAGTGTGGCTTAATGTACATATAATTATATAATAAATATATTTCAGTATTAGGTATTCTTACTTCTGAATTTTTATTTTATTATTTTGCTTGAATAAATTATTATTTTTTGTTCATGTATATCCACAGATCCATGAGATATTGACTACAGGCAAATTGTCTAAGCTGGATTACTTTGAAACAGATATCAGGGTACAATATACATTTAATACTTGATTCGTACCATGCAATCGATTATCACATAATGATAAAATGTTTCTATTTTTCATCTTAAGTTATCAATTAATTATTAGGCATAAATGTAAAATACTTAAATACTATAATTATTATAAAATAAAATGCACCATTCAAGTCGTAATCTAAATTAAACCGTCTCGAGTACTCGACAGACATAACATAAAGATCAAAATCAACTAGTGAAGTTCCAATTAGGCCTGTCAGTCGGACGATTTCGGTCTGGATACCCCTGCATCCGAATTCGTTTAGTATCCGGATAATTCGAATTTGTTCGATAAAAAAATTAGTAAAATATTATTTTTTAAATTTTTTATAAATGTTATTCGAAACGAATTTGGATATCCGTATTCGGATATTTTAATCGAATTTGAATTCGGATACGGAATTTGAAATTCGAACAGAACAATATAGATTACATTATATTAAAAAATATAAAATTATTATATATTTATATACCTATTCGAATTCGGATAGTATTTTAAGCAAGGTTTAAAAACCGGCGGTTAACCGGCTGACCGGTAAAATACTACTAACCGGTGACCGGTTAGTTGGGACGGGTAAATGGGTCGATGGGTCGGGTCTAACCCGTACACGACCCGGTTACCCGTCCCGTTTTTAATAAAGGCCATTGATTAAATGTTTATTTTAAAGGCTTTATTTTAATAAAGCCCATTACGTTTCATTTAATAAAGCCTCATTTGAAGGCTTTATTGTAATAAGTTTAAATCTTATAAGCCTCTCCTTATAAGTCTTTGAAACCCTAGCCGTTTTATAAGTCCTCTCCACTTTCTTTTCTTTTTCAGTTCTTCTCCTCTACATTTCCTCCATATTTCTTTGACTCTCCACCATTAGAATTTTTTTCCTTCTTCTTCTCCTTCACATTTCTTTGATTCTCCACCATCTGAATTTTTTCTTCTTCTTTTCCTCCACATTTGATATAACAGGGATATAAACATGGATATAAACATGGAATAGATATATAAGTATATAACATAATTTCTGTTTTTTAAAAAAATTACAAAAATACCCCTACCGGTTAATCAGTGGTTAACCGGTGGTTAACCGGTCTAACCGGAAAACCGGTAAGCCAGAACCGGTTACCGGTTAACCGGTTTTTAAACCTTGATTTTAAGTATCCGAATTCGATTAAGCTTAAACGAATTCGAATACGAATTTTGGATATCCATTGACAGGCCTAGTTCCAACAATCTCACTTTTGAAATTTCCATGGTTCAAGAAGAACATCATGGATTCATGGCCTTGAGTTGTTGCCTCCTTGCATTGGGGAGATATTTCTGTCAAGCGGTTAGATATACTATACTTATATCACACATTGAATAAACTATAAAGGCATATGAACAAGAATCAGATGATTGAAATGGAAGCCATATTGTTATGGGAGTCTAACCTCTTGAGGCACCGGTCGATGGCTACATAGCCGGGAACAAAGCTATATAAGAGAGAGACAATGCTTTTACATGTTTTTTTATGTTTTCATTTATTCTGTTCTACATTTCCCTACATTTTAATTGGGCACTGCCCACCATCACTTTTTTCAGAAATGAAATATTTAATCCCTCAAAAAAAGAAAAGAATCAAACGATTCAGATCATGCATGAAAATAAGAATTCTATCACTTTCGATGCTTGTTTGATAAATAAAGACACAAATCATACCATATCTTGCGCAACTGCAACAAGTAATGTATGTGATTATATAAGGTAGGCTTGTCAAACGAACAAATTCAGTTTGGATACCATTATATCCGAATTCGATTATTATCCGAATAATTTAAATCATATGATTAATATCCGTAATATTTTTTGTATCCGCATTCAAATATATTTTTGTAAAACTTAAATTTTCATTGTATAATAATCTTTTTTGAAAATATAATACTTAACTGGATATATTACCAGATATTAGTATTCAAATTCGGATATTAATTGAATTCGTTTAGCTTCGAATAGTAATTTAGGTATCCGAATTTCGGATATCCATCGACAACCCTAATATAAGGGAACCACCACCAGTCATCCAATTTTCCTTCTATACCCTAGTGGACAAAGTAGGTGATTCTTGAATTCCCTCTAATTCAAATATTATCTTCCTTTTTGGCAATCCTCATTGGACATAACACACCGCTCTTATCCCTTGGGTTGGCACTCGGCCACCCTAGATCCTGATATAAGTCTGAATTATTTTCTTCCAGATTCAGATCTGGAAATAAAACTCTCCCTCACGAGTTGAGAGGTGGCACTCACACTTTCTCACAGAAAATTTGTTCTACTGATATTCAGATCTAATCTGAATATCTGAGCAATCAAACAAACAAGAAATTAAGAAGTAAACAGAGAATAAGAACACACAATATTTATAGTGGTTCCACCCAAGAACGGTGTACTTCCACTTGGTGATTTGATATTGATGGTTGCTATTCTATTACACATATAGAAGATGATGAGTTTTCTACACTATATGTTTAGTATATATAGTGTATTATTAACTTGGGCCTATTCCAAGTTAATGACTCATAATTGGGGGATCTGACGGAGGCAGCGCAAAAAATTACACGTCACTCACCCTTGGGGGCCACTATGGAATGCTATTGGGTGTTTGTCGTGGCATATATGGACGGAAAGAAATAAAAGATATAGACAACACATTAGTAGGCCTCTTGAGGTAGTCCTTAAAGAGGTCATTAAAGACATCAATCTCTTTTTTGATTCAGTGTATTACAAGAAGAGTTGTTGTCACCCTTTGGAGACATCTATGATGGAAGTATGGGAGACCAACCTCCTGAGGCAGCGTATCTAGTTACTGTATAACTAGACTACATAGCTAATGGGAGAGAGTCAATGAGCTTCTTGCTCATTTCTTTTTACTTATGTTTCTATTTCTATACTCTATTTTTGTAAACTGGGCATTGGCCTTATTTTTTTAATGAAATTTAATGGCTTCAAAATAAATAAGGTCTTAAAGCCTAATAAGGGTACCAATTAAATAGTTTTCATTATCACTTATAACTCCCAATATTGCATAGACCTCAACAGATCTACCACCAAACACCTAGGTAGAACCGTAGAAGTGCGATTGGAGAGTTAGAATGGTTTTCCTTGAGAAAGATTGGTAAAGAGTACTAACAAACCTACAAGAAGAGAAAGGTACTCTAACAAAGTGACAAAAGTTGACGATTCTCTGAATCACTAAGTTTCCAACCACCAATCTGTTGAGAACAACATCCAGATCATGAGTTCCATAGCTAGACACACACTTCTGGAAACATGTGATGCAGTATAAGATTCTGCCATTATTAATTACACAAATAATGGCAATAATATATTCTGTGGACAGAATCGTGATCAAGGAGATTTTAATTGGCTTGACCCCATATTCCTCTTAAGGAAACATTACACTCACATTAAATGGGTTGCCCATTACCTTTGATGTGAGTATAAATATAGTGGGCCATCCAGTTATCGAATATCGAATTATTGCAATTACCAAAGGTAACTTCTTTTCTTTCATCCCTGTTTTTCTCCTTCCTCGTTTTTTCCTGCAAACAATTTTCTTTCTACCCTAGATCTAGAACCTTGGTGGATTCCAAGCTTCTTTCTTTTTTCCCTAATCGAAGAAGGATAAACCTTATTTTTCTTCTTTGTTTTAATCACTCAGAATCTTCTCCTACATTAGTTGGTATCAGAGATTGCGTCGGCGATCGTCTTCAAGGAAAATTCTCTAAATCGAAAAAAAAAGTCGTCTGAAATTTTTTTCCGGTCATTGTCACCTGAGATTTTTTTTTGTCCATCGTCGTCTGAAAATTTTCTGGCCATCGCCTGAGATTTTTTTCCGACCATCGCCTGAGATTTTTTTCCGGCCATCGTCGTCCGGCCGTTAGACCATCTTCAGACAGTAGTAAAAAAAAAAGGGAGACGAGCACATTACAAGGCAAGAATGAGAGTCTACAAACAAGGCCATCGCTAACCTAACAGCCGCGATGCGAGATGGATTTACAGAATTAAGAAGGGCCATCCAGCCCACTGAACCGGCGGTGAACGTCGACTTCCGGCCACCACTCGTCGGAAGAGATCTTGATCCCTTTGGACAAGAATTAATGCACCCCGGGGGAATGTACCAGCATCGTCCACCAGAAGAACCACTCAGGACATATCAATGAAGAAATGGTCAGTAAACAGAAAATTTCATGCTCAATCAACGTTCGCCGGAGCAGCCATTCTAGCGCTGGCTGATGAACCCTCAAGTCCAAAATTTTCAGAATTTTCAGAGAAGGGGAAGTGTGCATGTTGATCAACGTGCTGAGTTGTATGAGGATGAGTATGAAGGGATAGATGTTAATCAACATCAAACATATCAAAGGAGGCCTCGATACCAAAGAACAAGAAGGAAACAAATGGATGAAAATGAGTATGTTGAAGATCCCCCAAGAAATTTTAATAAAAATCAAGGCCAGTTCAAATTAAAAATGGACCTACCATCGTTTAATGGATCGGCACACATTGAGGAATTTTTAGAATGGATAGTTGAAGTAGAGAGATTTTTCAATTATATGGACATTGATGAAGACCAACAAGTAAAGTTGGTAGTGATGAAATTCAAGGGTATTGCATCTGCTTGGTGGGACCAAACAGTGACAAATAGGAGAAGATCAAATCAAAAGCCGGTTAGGACTTGGGAAAAATCGAAGAAATTATTAAAACAAAGATTTCTCCCAAGCGATTATGAAGGTATCCTATTTACACAATATCACCAATGCTGCCAAGGTAATAGAAGTATAAGTGAATATGCTAAAGAATTTCATCGTTTATCTTCAAAAATAATTTAAATGAAACAGAAGAACAATTAATTGCTCGATTTGTACAAGGATTAAAGGATAGGTTTCAAGAAAAATTTATTATGCAGCCACAATACACCCTAATGGACACCATCAGAGTGGCTGATCAACTGGACAGAAGGGCTGAAAAATTCACAAAATATGTTGGGGGCCCAGCCAACACTAAATTTAACCCTCCAAATGATAAAGGCATTTTACCAACACCTGAGGAAAGGAAGGTTACTTCTGAAAGCCAGCAAGATGTTAGAGTTAATAAAACCAGTGATCAACCAAGAAACACTAATATTAAGTGTTACAGATGTGGTGAGTGGGGCTACAAATCTAATGTTTGTCCTAAAAGAGGAAGAACAAATTTAATTGATGATAAAGGGAAAGCACCAATGGAGGAGGATGAGGACGAATTTAATGATGATTATGATGATGAGGCACCCCCGATGAAGGCCAAAGAATGTCCTGCATCATTCACAGAGTCTGTCACACACCACAACAAGAGCTACACATTCAAAGGAAAAAATGATTCAAAACTAGAGGCACAATTAAAGGTAGAGTTTGTGACATCATAATTGATAATGGATCAACTGACAATCTGATTTCTTGGAAGGTTGTAAAGAAATTGGGCTTAGAGGTAGAAGAATACAAAATCCCTATAATGTCTCATGTTTTCACAGTGGAAATTCAGTAACTGTGAACAAAAGTTGCAAAGTACCTTTGTCTATTGGTAGAAGGTATAAAGATGAAATAGTATGTGATGTAGTTAACATGGATGCAGCCCGTGTGTTATTGGGAAGGCCATGGCAGTATGATGTAAGTGCACTACACAATGGCAGAACGAACTACTATATAATTAAAGTAGATGGGTTGAAAGTAGCTCTACTTCCACTTGCATCCGAAGGGAACATCTCTGAAAAACCTAATCTGTTAGTGGCTCCCAAGACAGAGTTTAAACCTAATGAATATTTCAGTTCCCACCCAATCCAGTCCAGATATTAGATTGGGGGATTTGATGGAGGCAGCACAAAAGATTACGTGCCACTCCCCCTCTTAGGGGTTAATATGGAATGCTATTGTGTGCTTGTCGTGGCATATATGGACGGAAAGAAATAAAAGGTATAGACAACACATTAGTAGGCCTCCTGAGGTAGTCCTTAAGGAGGTCATTACAGACATCAGTCTCTCCTTTGATTCAGTGTATTACAAGAAGAACTGTTGTCATCCTTTGGAGACATCTATGATGAAAGTATAGGAGACCAACCTCCTGAGGCAGCGTGTCTAGTTACTATATAACTAGACTACATAGCTAATGGGAGAGAGTTAATGAGCTTTTGCTCATTTCTTTTTACTTCTATTTTATTTCTATTCTCTATTTTTGTAAACTTGGCATTAGCCTTATTCTAATGAAATTTAATTGCATCAAAAAAACAAAAAGGTCTAGCTTTGGTGTTGAAAGAGGTAAATGCCTCAACTAAAATCTGTATTTCAGCAGCTATTTCAGATTCATTAAAGCTATTTCCAGCAGTAACTGAAGAAGGAAAAACAGAACTGCCCCCCACAGACTGATAGATGATAGAATTGATCTAACACCTGGAGCTTCACTTCCCAACCTTCCCCATTACAGAATGAGTCCAGCTGAGGCAGAAATTTTACAAAATCAGGTGGAAGGGTTAATGAAAGATGGATTAATTAGGCAGACAATCAGTCCTTTTATTGCAGCCTATGGTCATCAACCAAAACAAGCAGTAAATGTTTCTGAAGTACCATCTAATCAACCAGTAGTTGAAAACATGATAAACAGGGCACAAAAAGTTCATCGATTAGTGGAAGAAGCTTTAAATATTTCTAATAGCAAATACAAAGATTCAACAAACAGAAAAAGGAGAACTCAAGAATTTCAAGTGGGAGAACTAGTGATGGTTCACATAAGTAAAGTGAGAGTACCTACAGGGACTTATTCTAAATTGAAACCAAGGAACCATGGTCCATTCAGAATATTGAGAAAAATTAATGGCAATGCTTATGTCATAGATTTACCTGATCAGTACAATATGTCCAAGTCATTCAACACATGTGATATCAGAAAATATTACCCTGAAGAGCTTGCTAAAGATCAGTTCAGGACAATTGAACCTATAGAAGGGGTGCATGATGCAGTAGAAGATTCTGTCATTATTAATTACACAAATAATGGCAATAATATATTCTGTGGACAGAATCGTGATCAAGGGGATTTTAATTAGCTTGACCTTGGTCAAGCCAACCTATAATCCTCTTAAGGAAACATTACACTCACATCAAATGGGGTTGCCCATTACCTTTGATGTGAGTATAAATATAGTGGGCCCAAGGAGGGGAAGATCAATTATCGAATTATTGTAATTACCAAAGGTAACTTATTTCCTTTCTTCCCTGTTTTTCTCCTTCCTCGTTTTTTCCTGCAAACAGTTTTCTTTCTACCCTAGATCTAGAACCTTGGTGGATTCCAAGCTTCTTTCTTTTTTTCCTAATCGAAGAAGGATAAACCCTATTTTTCTTCTTTGTTTTAATCACTCAGAATATTCTCCTACATCAATATGTGATAGGGGGCAGTGCAAAGGCAAGTGCTCTGGTAGAATGTGGGTCAAACTATGCTGTCCTTTGGAAAAATGAAAGCCCAAACAGGAACCTTGCATCTATCTGTGAGGAAATTATGGACAAAAGCCACAAAGATAACTTAGCAGAGGGGATTTGGGCACACAAGCCCACAAAGTTCTCTATAAACTTATGGAGGATAAAGTGGGGGCATCTAAACACTTTTGTCAAATTAAATGGATGGGGCATGCCCATCCAACCCACATGCCTCCTCTGTAATACAAAGGATAAAACTAGAACCCACATGCACCTACACTAGAGCCATCCTCCTTCCTTTAGTGGAAACCTTAAGTAACATTTTTCTCAAAAATAAATGTGCTCACTAACATTTTCCTTTAGTGGATTTCGAGATGTGCCTGAGGGACTAGTTAGAGTTAATTGTGCTCCTTGCTATTGCAAGGGCGCAATTAGGACTAGCCTGAACTAGATGTACTACATCAGGCGATTCCTCTTCAGCAACATTCGTTCTCGAATGTAAAATTTGGTCTGGATCAGGTGGGTAATACTTCTTTGTCAGATATATTGAAAGTAGATGACATATTAAACAACTCTGGAAGATCCATCACATATGCATTTTCATTAATTTTTTTAAGAATCTGATATACAGATGTTAACTTTGTGGGAGGCTTCACTTCTGCGGTAAAATTCTTAGGTTCACAGACTAAGGAAAACTGGCAAACTGCTATATAGAAATAGAGTTGATGGGCATGTCCATCTCTCACGCTATTTATTTAGCTTTAGTACTAATGTACTATGTATTTCCTGTTTTTATTTTCCATAATGGACTTTAACTTCATCAAAAAGAAAAGTACTCTAACCAATGATTTTCATTATTCTCTCAACCCAACTATTGACACACAAAATTTCCCCTAAAGCATTGGTAGTCATGTCCTAAGCTCTGTAACTCATATCCTGGCCCAGGGAAGAAGGGTAGGCATGAGCTAGAAGTGAGGTGAAGGGAATTCATAACTCTCTAACCTCCACACTCTAACTCCCACATTCCTATGTTTGTCTTACTACTTTCTTTTGCAAGAATCTCAGTAAGATGACCACATTTTGAACTGGATCAAGACCCATTGATCACACCAACAGAGTAGACTATTCTGGAGAGGCTTCCGGTGACATCGATGGCCACCTTCAACAGATTCTCAGAACTGTTGACATTTCTTATTAATCGTCTGGACAGCACCAACAGAAACAATAAAACAATATCTCTATTCTCAGATGACAGATCTGAGATCTGGAATGTACAACCAAGCAATTGGAAGTAGATAAAACAGAAAGAAAGAAATCAGATTTTTTACGTGGTTCCATCCAAGAAATGGTGTACGGTCATCGGTCCATGAGATACACTATATGAAACCTAGACACAAAGTTGCCAGCTTTAAATATTAAAAGAAAAAGAATTGCTAAATTTTGGAAAAAAATCAGAATCAATTCTGAAAAAGTGGATTCAAGAAAAATACATCAGAAGGGAGGTTCTAATGGACATCCAGATTAGGAAGACTATTGACTCCCACTTTTGAAAGTATGTAATGGAAACAAGGATCAGGGCAAATGACATGGTGGAATGTAGTCCAAATTATACTGCCCAATAGAAAAATAGAAGTCCAAACAGGAAACTAGCTGTAATTTATGAGGAAATTAGAGTAAGGGAACCGTTAACTCTTCGTTACTCCCTATCCTGAGAAACGGCCTCCTTTGTAGACTGCAAGTTTTGATCGGGCACGATTGGGATTGTTGAAGCCTTCAAGGCTTGAAGTTGTCAAGCTCACAACTTTTAAGTAAGTTGACTTGATATTGTATTTGATTTAGATGAAGACCACCTTGAAACTTGTAGATCTAAATGCTGAGGAAGAAGCCCAATTCCCCTAAGTGTCAAGTACTCAAGTCATGAACTCTTAGAATTATATATCATTCTATCCCAATTCTTCAAGAAATATTTGGTCAATGCTATCGCCAACATTTTTGGAAAGCCGCTTTATGGGGGGGAGTACTTGAACATTAGTGCTTTCCCCCATTCACTTAGGATCTTCTTTGTCATGCTGTCGGAATTGAAGTGCCCGGCCAGCATACTGGTCGTCATTGAAGAGGAAGGCTGCAAGTCCCACACCATCCTCAACGTTAAATATCGCTCAAAGGGTAACAAATGCCACAAGTTTAGCCACTGATCTTGAAATGCCACCATGCCAAAGATTGCAATGTTCACCAGAATCTGGACCGCCGCCGTGCAAGAAAATCATGGTCCCATGGTTTTATCCAACTGTAGTACAACCACACATCTCCGCATAGATACAGCTTCATGTACCTCCTCTGCACTCACTGCACTCCCCTCTTTATGTGATATTTTGAAATGTGAATATTGTATTACTTGTTGCAATTAGTTTTTTTATTGACGTAGTTATGAAGGTACGGACAATAACTCTATTTGGGGAAGTTTGGGGCATTGGCCCAGCAACTGCTTTGAAGTTATATGAAAAGGGTCATCGAACACTTAGTGATCTTGAGAAGGAGGATTCTCTATCTACTCCTCAAAGATTAGGATTGAAATATTTTAAAGATATTAAAAAAATGATTCCACGTGATGAGGTAGTTTTTCAAAAATTATAATGTTTTTTTATGTTTACAAAATTAAGATGGTGCGACTAAAATAGTGCATTTTATTTCTTTTTCTTAGATTAAAGTCATGGAAGAACTTCTTCAAAAAGCTTGCGAGATTATCTTACCTGGGGTGTGTAAGCATTTATTATAGAATGCTATAGTTAAAATTTAAAATTCTACCCATTTAATAATTATCCAATGATTCTTGTTTTTGAATACTATAAACTGTTAAATTCTTATTGATAGAAAAATATCAGATAAAAATAAAATATTGAGTGTTTTATGTGTATCTCCAATATTCCATATCCTTAGTGGGCTTATAAGTTTATTTTAGTGGGCCCATCTTTTAATGGGCTAACCGGAGTTATTTTTTTGTTCAAACTCTAATATGTTTTTATATTAAAGGCTTGTAATGTGTCGTAACATTAATCACATATTCACATATTAAGAGCATAGGCGAAGCCACCAAACATCCATTGAGTAGATCACAATGATTGGACCACGTAAATTCCCATGTCTACTTCATTTTCTTCTATTCTTTTCTTAATCATGTGAGATAGAGAGATCCATATTCAAATTCCTAACAATGTTTGTCTATTTCTTTGAATTCATGTATTGATTTATTCCAGTTATGTTCATGTTCATGAAAAACTACAAATTATTTAACTTTGTGGTGACTACAAATGCTTAAGGTAATGGTGACTTGTGGTGGGTCGTATAGACGTGGCAAAGCTTTTTGTGGGGACTTGGATGTTGTAATCACTCATCCAGATGGACAGAGGTACATATCTCGCCACCAACTTTGATGTGAATATTTTAAATCATTATAATATCAACATCACATTAGTTTCTGTTCTCTATTTTTATATCTTGCAGATTATTCTGGATAGAAGCTTATTATAAATAAATTTAAGCAAACAAATAATATGCATGTAGAATTTGTTCAAAGCTAACTGTTTGTAAGATGCTTCTGCCAAGCTTTTATGCCATATCCATAAAGATCCATCTTCCTTCTTGGGTACAACTGCAATCAGACCTTCATCTTCATCACCAAAAATTAAATATAAGCATATATGGTATCTGATTTCACCCGGCCAATTGAACACCCAACTTACCATGCCAATTGATCGAGTGAAAGAGCTCAGAGCCTACTCTCCGGCGACCCTCTCATTGGAGCCCACTCCCAGCTAGCGTTGCAACTCGAGCCTACCGAACCGAATACCTAAGTATTTGGTTCGGTTCATTTAAATAAACGAGCCTACTTTTAGGTTTGAGTTCGGTTCGTTTAATAACCGAACCTAACCGAATTTGAACTCGAACCCGAACCGAATAGTTCGTTGAATACTGATTTTTTTTTTACATCATCCTAAAAAAAACATTAAAAAAAAAATGTCTATCTGACCATCTTTGAAAAAAAAACAATAAAAAAAAACATAGTTTATAGTATATTTTCTTTTGTTGAGTCAATCTTTAGGCATCTTTTCTTTTTGTTGATTTAAAATCAACATTAATATACTATATTAATGAAAAATTGCAAAAATATACATAAGTTATGAAATATATAATATAAATTTATAATAAAAAATTATATAATATAAGTTATATAATATAACTATATAAGTTTTTAATATAAATATAAAATAATAAAATATAATAAAAATGTTAAACGAACCGAACCGTTTGTCGAACCTCAACCAAGGTTTGGGTTCGGTTCGTTTAATTAAACGAATCTATTTCAAGGTTCGGGTTCGGTTCGTTTAATAACTGAACCGAACTCGAAACGAACCGAATAGTTCGTCGAATACCGAACTTTTGTTGCAACGCTACTCCCAGCCCAGGGAGCCTAGGGAGAACTTCTCAAGGTAAGTACACTTGAATCTCTTTTCACAAACTCTGCTTATCCAAAGTGAATCTGGATAAGGTTTTTCCCTAGGAGAAAGATGGGAAAGACTACATAAAAATCAGGTGAAAAATCCAAAGTACTCACCTGGGTTTTTTCCACCCATCCACCATCCTACATCCGTTCCTCTAGAAACAGGGTATGCTGAGAGGTTCGAGCAGGTGTGCTTCCTTTGTTTCAAGACACCTGTTAGCACTAGAGTGTGGTAGAATTTGCAGCAATTATAAGTTCAGAGGTTACCAAACTTAAAATAAGTCAAGCAAGAGGCAAAGATGGTCAGGTTTCCTATTTTAGGCAAGGCAGGAAATCCAAGGGATAAGGCAACAGAAGTACGGAGTCACTTCAGGAGAATCGAGGCCCTACACAGAGATTGGAAGGCAGCAAAGTGCAGACAAGTAGGAATTTTAAAAGAGAACTTAGAGGGAGAAGGTCCACAGTGACCTGATCATCTGGATATATCAACAAATGAATGCTTGAAACCTCAGATACTTTCAAATGTTCAATCAATGGTGTTGACTTCAACTTGCCCCTTCCTTAAATAGAAATTCAGTAGCTTATGTATTCATCTGACGACCGGACATGGAAGTTCCGAGATATGGAGACAAACTACAGATGGCACTAAGAACTTTTGGCCAGACACCAAGCATAAGGGCCCTAGCATGTCTAGCTAAAAACAAATGGGGATTGGAGGCCCCCATCTAGATCATAAGGTATAATTCAGCTACATTCACGATCTCTTTCAAATCTACAAAAGATTATCTTAAATGTTCTTATCGTACTTGGGAGCTTATGGAAGAATAGGTAAGGGTGGCAATTCATGTTAACAAGACACGAACACGATTAAAATCCAAAATTGTAAACACGGACATGATAGTTTGGGGGTTGACATGACACGACCCGATAACTCGACACGATTAACACAATTTTATATATTTAAATATTCGCAAAAGTAAAATAAAATTATAATGCAATACAACATTAGAGAATTAATACATTTAAAAAAAATTAAATTAAATATTAAAAATATAAATGGGGTATATATGAGTATGTGACCATATTATGCCTACTGCCAGGCAGTCTTTGTGTCTCTTAGTTCTGATAGTTTCTATGATGTTTCCTAGGCTGATTTTTTTAAGATACTAGATTTTATTATCAAGTCTGTCATATAGGTTACGGCACTTGAAGTCTTGGACTAAGACGGAGAGTCATTTCTACAGACTAATCATTCATATATTATTTGTACAGCCATAAAGGTTTATTACCAAAATATATTCAGTATTTGAAGGATATCAAATTTTTAAGGGAGGACCTTGTCTTGAGCATTCACAGCAATAATGAGGTAAAATTGAAATTTATTATTCATTTTAAAATTAAACTCAGCAAATATTTTTATAGTTTTGACCTATAATCATTATGATCCAAAATGCTGATGCAATAATGATATTGTTTCATCTAATATTATTGCTCAACCACAATATTTTATTAGGCTTTTAATTATCAAAATTGTGAAGTACTATACAGGGAACTGATGCAGGTGTGGATACATACTTTGGGCTTTGCACATTTCCTGGTAGAGAACAAAGGTACCGGATTGATTTAAAGGTATCACTCCATGCATATTTCTTTATTAATAAGATAGTTTTAGGATCGTGCTCTTCACTAGATTACACCATTTGTTTTGTTGTGTACATTGGATAAAGTTTGGATACCGGTGAGGAAATGAGATTCTAATTTCTAAGGTGGCTGTAGGGAGAGATGCTCATATGCTATATTTCTATCCAACATCTCTTTGTGGCTCTAGAGTGACAAGCACACCTAGTCAGCACCCAAACAGCTCGGCAACAATTTCATACATGGAACGCCAATGGAAATTAAGAATACAGTAAATGTTGGAGTTTTGGTGTGGACAAGATTGGATGGTTGTGGATCTAGGCAAAGAGAGAAATGCAACATCGATATGTTTGGTCGATTTCCAACTAACTATAACCTACATGTATTCATAATACTTCAGAAGATTGAAAGAGAAGCAAATTTTAAATGACCGTTTAATTCTGTATGCAATGATGTTTTTCTCTTGCCAGATATAAAGTTAGGCTGGATGGGAGATAGTTTTTTATTACTTTTTATTAATAACTTAGACAGGAGATTGAAAAGGATGTGAGCATTGCATATGATTCTACATCCTATAAAAAACACAATCTTTCAAAGATTGAAAAACAAGCTATACACTCATGGGAGTCCAACCTCTTGAGGCTTCAGTCCTTGGCCAGTTAGTCAGGGTCATAGCTGTATAAGAGATAGACAATGTTTTTACATTTACTGTACTTGCATTTCCTTATATTCTGTAATCTTGGGCCATGCCCAACCACTTTTCAGTAATGAAAATTTAATTTCTCAAAAAAAAAACTTAGACAGGAGATCTAGACAGTGGCTCTTTATGTTGATTGTTGAGACTGAGAGTATACATTATAATGACTTACATTTACATTCTTTACTGTTACAAATATCTTTAAATCGATGAAAAGCATATGGTGCTACACCCTTCAGAAAAATCAATTTTCACTAGATTGAAATGGAAGCCATACTGTTATGGGAGTCCAATCTCTTGAGGCACCAGTTGATGGCCAGTTGGCCACATAGACGGGGACAGAGATATATAAGAGAGAGACTGCTTTTACATATTTTTTATGTTCTCATTTTGTGTTTTCATTTATGCATGTTCTACATTTCCCTACATTATAATTGGGCACTGCCCACCATCACTTTTTTCAGAAATGAAATATTTAATCCCTCAAAAAAAAATCGATGAAAAGCACAATAGTTCTGTCTTACCTAAATTATTCCAATATCTCGAGGTCTAGACAAACTAAGAATCGAGAAATATGTTAACATCACTGTTTGTGTTTATAGGTATATCCAAGAGAAATATATGCTTTTGGTTTGGTAGCTTGGACAGGGAACGACGTGTTAAATAGAAGGTAAATTTTTTATAAGTTAATCATAGAATTTTTGAAATGGTAGTTTTTTTTTACATAGTTTTTTTGATGATTTTTTTGGTTAAAAACATCTTAATCATTTGGGCCTTCAATGTTCTAGAAGGTCATTAGCATTGAAAAATAGGAAATGTGTAGATAAATGAAAATACTTTTTTTAGACTTGTGATGGACCCTTAAATCTTTAATAAGGGCTTGTCTGCCCGTGGCAAACTATTAGCAGTTCGAGTTCAAATTATACATCTGCAAAAAGTGAAAAACTATAATTTGTGTATCGTGTTTTACTAGAATGGAATGGTCTAAAAAATACTGTTTGATTCCCTGGTTGTTTAGTGCCTTGTTGAGTCTGTCAAGCCAATCAAGCTCTTCGACTTTTTTTTCAAGCAAAACAAAGTCTTCTTGAGTTGATATACCTTATGTGTCTCCTCCCCCTTAGCAACATAACCTAGAGGATCTACACACACTTCATTCAAACTTTAAATCTCCATATAAAAAAGCATTTTGACATCTATTTGGTTGGTGGGTACATGTTTCATGATTTTCATCCTAACTTTCACTAATATTAAAAAAGAACTCTGATATTATTTAAATATGCCACTGAAAACAAATTTTTATAATTGACATCATAGATCTTGAGGAAAATCTCAAGCCATCAGCTTTGTACTTCATTGTAAATATCCACATTACCTTATACGCCTCAGGACCTATAAAGCTAGCTAGTCTTTTGTCAATCTGGTATCCAGACTTGAATGTTGCAAATCTTGTCACTCGTGACATTGGTAATCTCCAAAAAGCACGGCTTCTGCATCCAAAAGCCCTTATTTGTAAGGAAAATTTAACAGTGATAACTTCATCTCAATTAAATTTGATTTACAGAAAGTAATGGTGAAAGATCTCATATCAAAGGAGGTTATACTCCAGGGTAATGCAAATTAAGATCTATAAAAGCAACCTATTCAAATAAATTGAGAAATGGAGTGCACCAAGTAGTGATTGGAGAATTGGAAAACAGCCTATGACTAGAACTTAACACTTGCGATTGGGACATCTATACAATCAAGGTTCCGGGTGCGCACGCATATGCGCGCATTATGCGCAGGTGCGACCCTACTGGGAGATGCATTGGATCCGGGTCGGATCCTGTTTTAAGTTATTTAAATAACTTAAAACAGTGTTTTGTTTTTATTTAAAAAAAAAGGCCAAAAAAAATTATTTTAAGACCTTGTAAATTTTTATGCCAAAAATTTATACATTGGTCCATGAAAAGAGCTATATTATTTTTAATATAAGCTCCTCCCACTCTTAAGACTTCATATTTGTTTTAGACAAAATAAATCTCTATTTATAGACCAACCTTCTTTGTGTTTTTTGAATTCTATCGATGTGAGACTAAAAAAGTGTTGTTAAATAAATTATTATTATAGAGTATTTTTGATGTTATAGATGTATTAAAGAAGGCCCAACCCATTATGTTATTATTTTTTAAAAGCCTCTTGGGTTATTTATTATTTTCTTTTTATAAAAGCCTTTTTTATAAGTTTAAAGAAGCCCTAGCCATTTAAAGAGCTATATTATTACGAAAATACCCCTAAATGGTTAACCGGTTTTTAAACCTTGGTGTTACAATGAATTATAGGGTGTTATAATAATTAATAAATATATGTATTATAATAATTTTTCTATCCAATATATTTTTAACTAAAAAATTTAATTGATATGAATTTCCTTTAGTTTTATATATATTTACGAAAATGTCACTGGCGCATCTGCACACATATGCTCAAGTGCTCCAAGTGGTGGTGCATCGTGCAGAGGCGCATCTGGAACCTTGTATACAATCGAGCTATAGTTAGTTTGGCACTTTGGCTAGAAGCTTAGAAGAAATCTCATTAAAAAAAATCAGCAGTTCTACTATCTATGGCTCCTATTGTATAGAATATTTTCAAAAAAGATAGAAATAACGTTGGAGGAAAACTCGCGAGTGGTGAAGTTCACCAACCAAAAGAAATGCTTGACAGTGGAAGTAAGTGGAAGTGTGGATTGTTCACTTCCCCCCCATGTGATAGAGGAGAGAGAGGACGATTGGGCGATTTGGTGGGCGATTTTAAGGTGATTTTTTCTTGGGAATTTCAAGGTGGTTTTGAGAAAACAACCTGGTTTCTTTGTCGAAGTTTGCTGATTTCGTTTGGTGATTTGGTGATCGCTTTGGTGATGACTTGATGATGGCCTCATCGGAGGTCAAGGATGACGACGGCGGTGGGTGGACCAAGTTTCTCCGGCGAGTTGGGAAGCACTCCGGCGAAGGTAAGTCCTCTTGTTTTAATAATTTTAGTAAGGTAGTAGGGTCTCCGAGCAGGTCTGAAGGAGATTGAGGAAGTAGAGGCGGTGCGAGTGCCCCAACCGGCGGGAAAAAAAAATTCTAAAGAATGGAAGGGATGATCTGTCGTGGAATTTTTTGGCTAATGGGTTCACTCCCAACTACATCCAAAGAAGGCAGTTCTTCCCTAGGACAGAAGAGGAGGATCGAGTTCATACTTCATAGGAACTCGATGTTGGCCGGAGATGGGTTTCTCCAACCAGCAAGGATCTCCGGCGAGAAGGAGAGGAGGGTGAGAGTTAGAAAAAGAGTGGGTAGCGAGGAGGACTTATTACTCATCTTAGAAAACCAGATTTGTCTTGAGGAGGAGAGAAGAGAAAAGGCAAAGGTCATCGCTTGGAAAAACAAGCCAAGCTTTGCATCCTTGCTTAAACCGGCTCCGGCGAGTGATGAGGCTATAATACAAGACCTTGCGTACATCAAACCGGTGGAAAATAAAGGTACGAAGGGGGTCCTGTTAGTGGGCAATCATCTGGAGAAGCTTGAAAAGAAATACAAGGGGACGGTTGTGGTGAGAAGGCTATCGGTAGAGAAAATTGAGGGCAATTATGCGGCTCAATTTGTTAAGGTTCATTGGGGTATCCCCGACGACCAATTCAAAATACAGGCGAGGAATCATGATGTGTTCCTCATAGTGTTCAATCGTCCGGATGATTATGAGAAGGTGAAGAACGCCGAAGATACATAGATGGGAGGAGTGTACACCATAGTAAGAGGTTGGAAGGAGGGGAAGGGGTTAGCGAAAGAAAAGATTGAAACCCTACCGATTTGGGTTACCTTGCCAAATTTCCCAATACATCTATGGGACACGGGAATCTTATCTTCCATTGGGAGTGTTCTTGGAGTCCCAATTAGGGTGGATGCACACACCGCTAGAGCTCCAAATAGTGAAGGAGCGAGAATCTTGGTGAAAATGGAGGCCTCCGGCGAATTTCCAAAGGAGATCTCGATCTTCATCAAGGAGGATGAGGGGTTGATAGTGGAAGAAACAATCCAGTTCTACTATCACAAGCCACCCCCAAAGTGCTTTAAATGCAAAAAATTTGGCCATTGGACCAATCAATGCGTTTCCTTGTTAAACCTCACCGGAGGGGAGAACTTCAGGTCAAGCTCCGAGAAGGGGAGGAGGGAGGTTGAAGATGACATCCTTTCACATCAAGACACCTCCCAAGACCGGCCAAACAAGGAAAAAATAGGCCAAAATAGTGAAAAGTTTGGAAAAGAGGGGAGTTCGCACTTGAATAAAACCGGTTTAGAGGGTAGTTCACATTTGGATAAGCCTACAACCCTAGAGGACCTAGAGTTTGTAGGGGATGGGCATGTACGGATGGATGAGGATAAGGAGGGTGATCCAAAAAACACATTAGGTTAAGGCGACAACTTGAGCGATAAGGCTAAGGTGAAGGTGATCCAAACCCCTAAACTTAACCATCCTAGGGTTACCACTAAGGATTGGGTTAACAAAGCTACAAATGGGAAAGATCCGGTAGGGCAAACCCACATAGGATCCAATACCCATCAAAATCCACCAACAATGATAGATGGATTCACTACAATCTTAAATGGATGCTCCAACAAAGATCCGATTAAAAAGGGGGCAGGATCCAGTAAAAATATAATTGGATCCAACATGAAAAGTTTCGGATCCGTAATGGGATCCCAAAAATATCCGGCTAAGAATCCGGTAGAGGATCAGACTAAGGACCTAGACGGATCTGGGATCAAGCCAAATAATCTTAAGAACAACCCAGATCAGTCCAAAATATTTGAGCATTCCAAGAATTCTAGGATAACTGGAGAGCAGTCCAAGAACCATGGAGAACAGTCCAAGAGCCATGGAGAGCAATCCAGGATCAACGGAGAGCTACCCGGAGCTCTTAGGGAACAGTCCAGGAACCAAGGAGGGCTATCCGGAGCTCTTGGAGGTCACTCCGAGAGCCAAGGAGAGCCAACCAAATTCCATGGAGAATGGTCCAAGGATAGTGGAGAACAGCCTAGGAGCCATTGGGGGTCACTCGCGAGCCATATATTCTCTACCTGAGAGCTCCAGCGACAGCCCCAAGAGCTATGAAAAGCTGCTCGCGAGCCACCAAGAGCTATATACCATGGATCTTGACGTAGTCCCCGAGGAGTCGGGAGATCAACTTTCAGACCCCGAGGAGGACTCGGAATCGGGTTCATGCAATGATCCGACCATAGACCCGATCGAGGACCCGACTGCTGATCCGGTTCAAAGCCCGATTAAGGATTTTAGGTCCAAAGGAGAACTCTTCAAGAGCAATGGAGAGCAACCCGGGAACCAGCAGGGATTGCTCGCGAGCAATCCAATACTGATCTAGAGTACTAGTAGTAGTTCTAAGAGCCATGAAATACTGCTCGTGAGTCACCAAGAGTCACTTACCATGAACCTTGACATAGTCCCCAAGGTACCCGGGAACCAGCTTCTAAACCCGGAAAATGACCCGAGTGAGTCTGAAACCGACTCAAGTAGTGACCCGATCAAGGACCCGATGTGGGATCCGATTAAGGGACCGATTGCACATGCTAGCTCTGGAATAGCTCAGATGGAGCACTCAGATCTTCGTATAGACCTGATCGGAGCCCCCAACAAAGGGGAGGGCTGTGAAACTGTGAAGGATTCTTGGGCACACATTTGGGCTACATGAACCTGTGCCAAAGGATAATCTGGATTCTGAGGATATGATGACGGAGGACAGGGAAGAGCAGGCCTGGAATGTAGTCAGGACACCCTGGGATGACTCACTCAACCCTCAGACCGATTCCTTGCACGAGGAGACGGAGTACACATATGAAGAGTTCGTCAAGAATCTCAGAAGGAGAAACAAAAACAAAGAGAAAAACAAGAGGAAGAGGAATAGGGGGAGAACACCAACTCCAAGAGAACCCCGGACCATCAGTCCAAGAGTGAGGTGAAGAGGCGTAAAGCCTTGGCTGCTAAGGTATTAGAGGCTCTAGAAGATCTAGAGCACTCTGATCTGGAGTCAGCTGGAGGTTATTAATACTAGTAGTATTAGTATTAGTAATAGTAGGATATATATTAACAAATATTAGCAAAGTTTGAGTTGCGCCATAGCGCGTAGCGCCGGCACTTGGGGAGATAGCGGGAGAGAGAGCGCTATCTCGCCTACATAGCGCCAAGTGTATTTTTATTTTTTTTATATATATTCAGTATATTATAAATTAATAGTGAATATCATACTTAACTAAAGAGTAGTGATCAAGTGTAATCATTAATTTTAGAATTCAAAATTAGGTTTTAAAAAAATAGATTTAAAAAAATTTAAAAATCATCTAGGATTTGCAAAAAAAAGAAAAGAAGAGATGAAATGAGATGAGAAAATCATGAATGGAGAAATGGGAAGAAATGGGTAGAAATGGGGAGAAATGGGTAGAAATGGAGAGAAATGAGGAGAAATGGGGTGAAATGGGGAGAAGATAAGAGAAATGGGGAGATATAGGCATATCGCGGGGAGATATCGCCAGCTACCCGCGCTATGGGCGATATCTCCCGCGAGACTCAATCAAGGAATATTACTATATCATGTTAATAGCTTCATGGAATATTAGGTGTCTGAATGGTAAGGTAATGGAGGCAAAGAAGTTTGTTAAAAAATACAAGTTGGATCTATTTGGTATATTAGAAACCAACGTTAGGTGGCTTGACCTCTGCCACAAGAGTAGGATTTTCGGGAAAAACATTTGGCAACTGAAACGGAGACGGACTTTGGAAAAGCATCTGGTGGAGCTAATGCTGCCATCAAAATTGACTTAGCCAAGGCCTTTGAGGCAGCGTATCTAGTTACTATATAACTAGACTACATAGCTAATGGGAGAGAGTCAATGAGCATTTTGCTCATTTCTTTTTACTTCTATTTTTATTTCTATTCTCTATTTTGTAAACTTGGCATTAGCCTTATTCTAATGAAATTTAATTGCTTCAAAAAAAAAAAGGGGTGCATGATGCAGTAGAAGATTCTGCCATTATTAATTACACAAATAATGGCAATAATATATTCTATGAACAGAATCGTGATCAATGGGATTTTAATTAGCTTGACCTTGGTCAAGTGATGCAGTCACTCTTCAGAGATCAGGTCAATGTAGGGGAAAGAGAAGAAGATTGAAGCTTCTTCTCAGATCTAGATCTGAATATTTTAGAATCCACCAAGAACAGGAAGCAATAGTAGTGTATGAAAAGAAGAAAAGCAATAGTGAAAGAAACGAGGGAGTAAGACAAAGAGAGGAATAATACCTTGATTTGATTAAAAATATTCTGTCTTCCTTCATTTGGGTCCATTCCTTTTATACTCACACCATTGATAAATGGGCAATTCAATGGTGTGAGTCAAATCCAATTAATTGGAACAAATATTGGCTTGACCCGAGTCAAGCCAATTGCTGTCTATTCCACTAACTAAGACTGCATCATCAAGCCAACCCATATTCCTCTTAAGGAAATATCACACTCACATCAAATGGGTTGCCCATTATCTTTGATGTGAGTATAAATATAGTGGGCCCAAGGAGGGGAAGATCAATTATCAAATTATTACAATTACCAAAAGTAACTTCTTACCTTTCTTCCCTGTTTTCCTCCTTCCTCGTTTTTTCCCTGCAAACAATTTTCTTTCTACCCTAGATCTAGAACCTTGGTGGATTCCAAGCTTCTTTCTTTTTTCCCTAATCGAAGAAGGATAAACCTTATTCTTCTTCTCTGTTTTAATCACTCAGAATCTTCTCCTACATCAAAAATATCTTGAACTTTCATTGTCTCCTAGGATGTTATATAAAAAGGATTGCCTAGGGTTGATAAAATCAGTAGAAGCTATGATAGCCGGATGGAAGTGCAAGCTTTTGTCACATGCTAGAAGAGTCCAATTGTACCATTGGGGGTTTATGGGAATTTTCAATTTCTAGAATTTCTCAGCCCGCCTTCCAATAGATGTACTGGAAGACTTAAAGAAAATATAATACAACTTCATATGGAACGGGAAGGACTTCCAATGGAAGGACATGATCCTGCCAAAGAAGGAAGGGGAATTAGGACTAAGATGTTTCAGGGACTCAGCTAGGGCAGGGGCAATAAAAAGATTATATCGTATATGGAACTGTAATAACTCTATTTGGTCTTGTTGGATGAGAAACAGGTACGTCATGGGCCGAAGCTTAAACAACATCTACAGAAGGCCTAGTGCGGACTCGGCAGGATGGCTAGAGTTATTAGACACAGGAGGTATGTATGATAATATATTTAAGTGTAATGCCAACTATTGGTTTATGTGGAATAGTGCAGGAGGGAATTTCACTTACAAAAACGCGTGGAACTCTATAAGAGTGAAAGGCAGTGAGGATATAATGGCAAAAGGAATATGGGCTTCTGGTATAATAAGGCACGATATGATGCTATGGAGGACTAGATGGAGGAAGGTTTTACTCAAAAAAAAAGTGGAAGTGTGGAACACGTTCTCTTTTGCGATTCTAAATTTTTATGAGCTAAAACATAATTTAAATGAATTATGGATCAAGATCCTCCTGGATCCGACCTAAATCGACCATAGGGAGATGTGTTTTGTATCTACCAAAACGTTTAAACCTTGCAAAAAAAAATAGTGTAACCATACCGCTTTTTGAGTATGGGCAGTATTAGAGATGATTTATGTTCTCCTATATTCTTACTGAGAAATTAGTTGTGAACTTGTGTTGTGATTCATCTCTATTTTATTACCATAATTTGTTAGATATACCATTTTTTTGGTAAGTAGGTGTAAATGGGCCCAGGGATGGAGCTATTGTTTTGGATTCAGTTTGTGGTCTTTTAGGTCCAGACCTGGGGTGGGTTTGGGGTTTAGTTTTTTAATACTGTATTGACCCAGCTCAGTTGAGCGGGTTCGAATCAGTCTGGACCCACTCCATTTACAGTTTGCTTACCCCATTAAGATTGAAAAGAAATAATTTATTGACTTATATGAGGCAACATGATAATAAAAGGTTTTATATTTTCTTGTATATTTTCTCGATTTTCGAAATTATATTCTTTTGATACAGGTTGAGGTTATTGGCTGAATCCAAAGGATACAGGCTTGATGATACCGGTTTATTTTTTGCATCTCATACCTCCACAAGAAAACGAGTAATGCTACATTTAGTTATGCATCACTTATATAATAAATTTATGTATCAAACTCTTACTGATTTTATTGTTATTTTCTTTCAGGGTGTGAGATCACCCAGCTTTTGTTGCTGGACAGAAAAGGAGGTGTTTGATATCCTGGGATTTCCCTGGCTTGAACCCCATGAAAGGAACTTGTGATAGAATATCTGGTACTGTCGTGCATATGGTACCCCATATGGAACTCGAGGCAATGCAATTTTAAAATATGGTACATATACCAATATACCGTCCTTATTTGTCATATCTGTGGTCATTTTTGTTTGTTTTAGAAAATGATGTTTGAAAATAACTTTGCGGGGAACTTTTTTTTAGAGTAAAACCAAATATTAGTAATTATATATCTCTAGGCAAATCGAAGTGAGTATTGAGAATAGAACTCGTGACTTTTTGCAATTTTTTAGCATTATAAGGACACGGGTGAAAGAACAGGTCAACAAAGATGATCCTCAAGGAATTGTTGTATGATCTATCGCTAACGTTCAAAGAGTAAAAATTTAAAACATTCAATCGTAATTCGTAAGACGGGGAGGACTCTATGACACAGTCATGACTCATGAGCAACGACGACACTCAGTAAGCAGATAACTGTAAAACTGTTTCTTTTAATATATTTTTATCTTAATCAAAAAAAACAAGCCACACTTTTCAGGAATCGGGCACGACTAGCATGAGAACCTGCTATTTTTAAACCAAAACTATGGCAAAATTATTTCGTATAAAAAAATCAATCGATAATAATCAAACCAAATACAATTATACAATTGCATAATTTTCCATTTCTCTTGATAATATTGTGGTTGATTTGTCTGATTGATACATATCAGAAATAGCAACATATGCAAAAGAGGAAATTTCTAAATTGTATGGTCCTAGAATATAACTGTAAACAATTAAACATACATCAGTAGAGGAATTAATAGTCATTGTATCTCTTTGCAAAGCAATATAGCATTGCTTCAATGCTTTTCCCTAATGTCGTTGTGAAAGGAAAATGTTTGGAACCCTTCTTCATACAGGCCTTTGTTTTGAGCGTGGGGAAACAGCAAGGAGAATCTTTTTTCGAGGACCCTGTATTATAGAAATGAGAAACAAGTAGTATTCAATCACTAAAAGTATAGGTACACACATAAACAAACAAAAAAAGGATCAAGTGCAAATAACATTCAATCTGTAGATATTAGTAATAAAGAAATAATCAAAAAGTATACCAATTAACTATATTTTAAAGATGATAAGCTAAATGTTTGTAGCATAAAACCTACATAACATATCCTTTTATTTAGGTAAACTCCTATCCCAATGCTAAAAATCAAAAGGAAAGAAAATGTAAAACCCTTGGGTGATGTACCAATAATAAATTGGATAAATTGGTGTTGATGGATTTGAAAATGAACCTCCTCAAGGCTGGAATTCAAAACATAAGTTTAATAATATTTAAACTAACAAAGTAAAGTAATTCATTCAAAAAACAAAAATCTTAAAAATAGGATTCACTGAAGAAATGAAGCCAATGTACACCAAGAACACACAATTGAACTAAATTTTTATCAAATATAGATGAACAAAATACTAATTAAATGCATGTTGCATACTAAATTTACTAATAAAATACAAGGATTTCAGCCATCTTTGCAATTAAACTAATAGTATCAACAGTTTTGATGTAAAAATGGGATAATTTTTTTTGATAAACATGCAGATTGCTCAAGGTGGAGTGAAAATGTGAAAACACCAATCAGGACAAAAATAAAATCAGTATATAAAGGGCAGAAGCTTAAAAAGATAATGCGTTATTTTGAAAATCAAATTTCTTGATTATTAGATTTTGCAATATTATAATTTATAAGAAACTAGAATAATTCATCCAGTATGTATAAAATAATGGCTAAGATATGACTTAGAAAGGTGTTCTTTTTCAGAAATATTGCATTAATATTCATGTAAATTTACACATAATTTTGAACTTCAGATTTCCTAAAAAATAGATAAAAGCACAAGGTTGTGTTACCATTGGTATCCCCAATACTTTTAGATCATTATCACTCATTTGCTTTAGTGCAGTCATATCTACCTAAAAAACATTTTCAAAATTGTAAGAAAAATATCAAAAACTCAGCCAATGCCATACAGTATATTAGTATTACAGTGTGTATTAACATTAAATAATAGGACAAAAAGAGATTTCAACATCATTATCATGCAGATCTGATGATCAATCTGCTGATTCAAAAACAATACAAAGAATTCATAGAATTTACAAATTCTTGAAAAAACAATAAGATATCTAAAACTAACAGATTATCCATTCAATATGTTTAATGCTTGAAAAAAGAATATGTTTAATTCCCTGACTCTGTGGCTAAGAATGTGAAAAGGTTAGCATATAGATTTATATGAGACGGAAGGAAAGGGATCTCGTGGGCCCAAATAGTCATTCCCAAGATGGAAGGGGGTCTAGGGGTTAGAGACCTTCCCATTATCACCACTGCAACCAATATTAAAAGAGCTTCAAAGTACTGAGATAGGAATGACTCTATTCTGGTAAAATAGATCCAAGATAGGTATATTAAAGGAAATGCGCTTAATGATATACAAATCAGGCCATAGTTCAAAAAGCGGAAAAGCGGTCAGCTTTTCCATTGACCGCTTTTTCAGCTTTGAGCGCTTTAGCGCGCTTAAGCTGAAAAAGCGGTAGTGGCATTATTGTAAATAATGCTAATTTTTTAAAAAATATATATAAAATATATATAAACCTGTAATTATTCAAGACATCATCCAAATTATTTGAAAAACATTTACAAGTCATAACCTAATCATCTAGACGTGCACCAATATCTATATTATCTCTTAAAATTTCTTCCATTTCATTCATGCAATGATGAAATTGGGATTCAGTTCCCATATCTCTAGGGTTTGGAAGAAATAGAAGTGAAAGTGATAAAGAAAATTAGGGTTTTATTAGAAGGGTATTGGGTTTATATAGTTAGATAGAAATTGGAGGGGTGGGAAGGGAAATTAAAATAGTTTAAGTTATTTTACATGGGTAATGGGTTGCCCCCACCCAATAACCCAACCCGACCCGACCCGATAACCCGTCCAGAAAAAGCATTTTAGAAAGCGGTCCTGGAGGACCGCTTTGCCGCTTTAAGCTAAAAAAGCGACGTTTAAAGCGTCGCTTTTTGAACTATGAATCAGGCCTACTGTGGATTCGCATTTTTGGAAAGCTTTTGTTTCAGAAAGAAGCCTAGAGGATAAATGTTTGGATTGTAAAGCCAATAGTACGATTGTGTGGAGATTTGATACTCCAATAAGTAAGTTGGGGGGAATAGTGGAAAGTATCAGAGATAGAAAGCATAAAAATATATTAGCTGAGGGAATTTGTTAAAAAATGCCGACAAAATAATTTATTCTCTTGTGGAGGGTGAAATGGGATCACCTAAACACATTCAAGAAGCTGAAGAGTTGGAGAGTACAAGTGCCTCCTGTTTGCTTGTTATGCAATCTGGAAAATGAATCTAGGAGTCATCTTTTCTTTAACTGTTCTTATTGCAGATCTTTCTTAATTCCGTTGGCGGAACACCTGGATTTCGCTTTCTGGAAAATAATGAATATTCCAATTCCCACCCAATCCAGTCCAGATATTAGATTGGGAGATCTGACTGAAGCAGCACAAAAGATTACGCGCCACTCTTCCCCTTGGGGCTAATATGGAATGCTATTGGGTGCTTGTCGTAGCATATATGGACAGAAATAAATAAAAGGTATAGACAGCACATTAGTAGACCTCCTAAGGTAGTTCTTAAAGAGGTCATTAAAGACATCAGTCTCTCCTTTGATTCAGTGTATTACAAGAAGAGATATTGTCACCCTTTGGAGACAGCTATGATGGAAGTATGGGAGACCAACCTTCTGAGGCAACGTATCTAGTTATAAGTTACCATATAACTAGACTACATAGCTAATGGGAGAGAGTCAATGAGTTTTTTGCTCATTTCTTTTTACTTCTGTTTCTATTTCTATACTCTATTTTTTGTAAACTTGACATTAGCCTTATTTTAATGAAATTTAATTGCTTCAAAAAAAAATGTTGATGCTTTTACTATACTAAGATAATGCTATTCCCTAAGCCTACAGGGTTCTATTTTGCATAATATTTTAGGATATACTGTTAAAAATTTACCTATAACATATCTAGGATTACCAATCACGGGAAACAAAAAGTCATTTGGACAGTGCTGGAAGATAATCCAGTCTATAGGGACGCTCTTAGAAAGATGGAGTGGAAAATATCTTTCCTATGGAGGGAGAATACAACTAGTTAACTGGATAATAGTTGGAAAGTATAGTTATTGGGCACAAGGTATGGCTATCCCTGACTCTGTGGCTAAGAAGGTGAGAAGGTTAGCCTATAGATTTATATGGGACGGAAGGAAAAGGATCCCGTGGGCCCAAATGGTCCTTCCCAAGACGGAAGGGGGTCTAGGGGTTAGAGACCTTCCCATTATCACCAATGCAACCAATATTAAAAGAGCTTCAAAGTAGTGGGATAGGAATGACTCTATTTTGGTAAAATGGATCAAGATAGGTATATTAAAGGAAATGTGCTTAATGATATACAAATCAGGCCTACTGTGGATTCGTATTTTTAGAAAGCTTTTGTTTCAGAAAGAAGCCAAGTGGATAAATGTTTGGATTATAGGGCCAGTAGTACGATTGTGTGGAGGTCTGGTACTCCGATAAGTAAGTTGAGGGGAATAGTGAAAAATATTAGAGATAGAAAGCATAAAGATATATTAGCTGAGGGAATTTGGTCGAAGATATCGACAAAATTCTCTATTCTCTTGTGGAGGGTGAAATGAGATCACCTAAACACGTTCAAGAAGTTGAGAAGTTTGAAAGTACAAGTATCTCATGTTTGCTTGTTATGCAATCTGGAAGATGAAAGTAGGAGTCATCTTTTTTTTAACTGTTCTTATTCCAGATCTCCCTTAATTCCGTTGGCGGAACACCTGGATTTCACTTTCTGAAAAATAATGAATATTCCAGTTCCCACCCAATCCAGTCCAGATATTAGATTGGGGGATCTGACGGAGGCAGCACAAAAGATTACGCACCACTCTCCCCCTTGGAGGCTAATATGGAATGCTATTGGATGCTTGTCATGGCATATATGGACGGAAATAAATAAAAGATATAGACAACACATTAGTAGGCCTTCTGAGGTAGTCCTTAAGGAGGTCATTAAAGACATCATTCTCAATGGAATGCCTTAGATGACAGTCCCATTCCCAAATTCTCAGATCTAAGCTTCTGTTCCAATTTGTTACATTCATCCAACATAGAAAATTAGATATTAAGTTATAACCCATGCTAAATTGCAAATACATATAAAAATCTCATGAACTTACTTCTTCTGCCTGAAAAAGAAGGGCATACTTCCCAAGTCCAAGTACATTCAACAAGGTGCCAACAGATGGTAATTCATCAAACTGCAAATATTCAAGACTACTAAACCACAGAAGAAGAAAACTAAGGAAAACAAAGGAATTTCTAATAATTAGAGCATATAACACCACATAACTGATTTTCTTGACAATAAAATATAATCCTCATTCATAAGTTTTTCAAATATTATTGGCAATTTAACACGATACTATGAATTAAATTATGGATTATGAATTAAATTCTATCTTATTTGTTGCAATATACAGATATCAACTTTTGTGAATATGTTGAAACGACTAGATACCCTTAACTTTTATGTATACATCATAAACTTTTTCAAATATTATTGGCAATTTAACATAATGGACTGAATTTAATTATGGAAATGCAAAAATGCATATTATTGATTATGAATCAAATTCCATCTTCATTTGATACAATATACAAATATCTTTCTTTTGTGAATATGTTGAAACAAGTAGATCCCCTTAACTTTTGTGTATACATTATATACATATGCAGTCAATGACATATTGATATCTAGGTCAAGATCTACAGTGGGGAATTGGAAATATGACAGAAAGAAGAAGAAAACTATCGCATTATTTATGATTTGAATGATTTCCATCATCGACGATGAGAAACCGAGGGTTCAGCTCACACTTAGCACTAAGACACTTAAGGATACAGAAATGAGGAATCCAACAAGGTTTGCGGGATTCCAAAAGTATCTAGGTGGCTAGGTGACTCTAGGCACAAAGGCATCATTAAAGCACTATCATGATATCATACAAGAAATTAAAAAGAGCTTTATTTTTAGTGACAAGTAATAACATAAAAAGAGGCATTTCCCAAACAAAGAAAAATATTTCCTTATTTAGTATATTCCATAGAAGAAACAGTTTAGATTATAAAAATAAGGAATGAAATAAAAATATAGAGAATGAAATAAATGTAGAGTGAACATAACATACATGGCATGAAGACTTAGCTAATCCTGATCCAGATGGGGAAAAGTGTATAACAGACTTTTGAGCATGAACATCAAATCCAGCCTTGGACACATATGATGATGCAGATCTTGAGGGATCAATAACATTCTTCATCATGTAGTTTGTATGCGGTAGAGGCTCTGCGGATCTAAATGGAACATTGGCAAATCTCCGCAAAGGTGAATGAGGTGAATCACCCCTAGAAGAAGAATCTAGAAGTGGAGATCTATGCCTCATCCTATTCCAAGAAATGTAAGATTTTCTCATTGGTTCTGTTTGCTGCAAATCAATAGCATTTTGTGTAGGAGAAACTCTTCTTAAATTTGTTGATTGCTTTGATGACATTGGAACGTAATCCTCTCTATCACACTGTCGTAAATTGCCTTGGTTGGCTACTAAAAATCTCCCATGATTGTCTCTATCTTGTTTATCATTGCCTCTAGTACTCGACCTTCTGGATGATCTGTTTCGCATAATTTTTAGCCTTAAATCATCTCTACCAAGACCATCTTCCTTTTGTTAAGACCATTCATTCATATTATGATGAAAAATATGTAAAGAAAATTGATATCATATGTCTCGGGAAAGGATACTAGGCATATAATTCTTATTGTTATCCATATCAGCACGACTTGTTGCCCATTTATCAGTTTCTCTCCGTTGTCTGCAAATATTAAAACTGCCTTGATATGACAAAACATGTCATGGAAAAAATACCCAAAAAACCCATATCTCTAAAAGATTTTTAAAAAAAACTTAACTTTAATATTTCACTTCTATTAATGAGAACAGTAGGAAGTTTATGGGAAATGGGGGAAATCAAGTGATCGATCTCTCCTAAAATATCATTAATTATGTTATATACAATTTAGGAGGATTAGATCTTAACAGAATTATACTAAAAGATTATGTAAAGTCTTATCCATTCGAAGATTTTAGAATTAAACTATTAGCTAGCTAATTACAATAGTTAGGATATTAACTAGCTAATTACACAAAAGTCAAAACACCATTATAAACGATATTACTAATAACTTCAAGCTTCAAGATCATAAAAAAAATGACTAGCATAGTGAGAAACTGAGAACTGCTTCTAAAGAACACGGATAATCAGTAATACAAAACTCCCTTTTAATTATGAAGTTAATAAATGCTATCAAATAAATGAATATATTGGAAAACATCAAGAAAAGAAGAATATTGCATTTTTAAATAAACAATTAGTCCAAAGAAGTGTAAAACTACGCATTAAAGCATTTTTGCGCAATTTATACATAATTAAAATTTAAAACTTATACATAATTTGAAAAGTGAATACTATAAGTCACCTATAATTCAATAAACAAGACACAACATACTTTTTTTTACCCTCGCAAATATAATTACAAAATTGAAGACAAGACAGTAGAAAACATCATTGCCAAACAATCCATATTCTATAAAATATAAACAAATCAAAATTATGAGATCAATTTAACCTTTTATACATTAATACATAAAGGTTGCCTTGCTCAATTTGCAATTAGACTGGAATCACTGTAATACTGTATAATTATCAAGTGTAATGTAACAGTCCTCAGTAACAATAAATACACTAAAATAGCCATTTATGAGATGTCTTCTAGTTATAGATATGAAATTGCTAAAGTGCAAGGATTTTATCACTCGCTTCCAAATTAAAAAAAAAACGAAAGAAAGAAAGAAGCATCAAAATGAGAGAAATATTGTAAGTTCGTGACAACACTAACAGCAATATAATGGGGGAAAAACCAAGTACCAATACCTTTTGTTTTGTGAATTGTACTTGTGCATGTCCCCCAATCTGTCCCTGACTGACCGCTTGGAAGGAGCAGCGGAAGGAGCACCATATGCCCGGTCATGATCACTGCTATGACTGTCTCCAGCTATATCTGCAGTGTTCATCTTTACCACCTGTAACCCCCCATCAATCGAAATAAGAGATTAAACATAAACCTAGTATCACATCATCGTAAGGATAAAAACAGAGAAAGGAAAGAAAATAAAATAACACCTGACCATCCCTCCCCAGGGTTATAGTGACACGAGACCCACTAGACATTTTTGAATCAAGCGACGGATCGATCCCTTATTTATGTGGAATTGTGGCTTGCTCGACCGCCCTGTATCAGAAAACTGTGGAAACACACAATCAAAGAAACCCTAAAATCTGGAAGGAAAGGCAGAATCTAGAACGAGTGATGATAGAACTCAAGAAAGATAAAGTTGGGTGTTTTGCGACGATAACGACGAGAATGTGGGAAACGACAAAGGTAAATTGGATGGTAAGTTTTATTTCTTAAGTAGTTGAGTGTGTTTTAGCCTTTAGGGTGAACACTGAACGACGTCAATATAAATTTCTACCCACATAGGTGTTGTTGGGCCACTTCTTTTCCAAATATAGTCCAAACTCCAGGCCCATGTAGTGCTGGAGTGGGTTTTCCTAATTAATATATGTTTGATTTAAAATGGTCCGCTAAGATATTTGAAGGTTCATACTTCATATTCGAGTTATCTATTTTAACTAAATTTTCATTATGGTTGGAGTTATATATTATGATTTATGACTGAGCTGTGGCCGATCAAGTTCGTGGGTAAGGCCATTGTTTTGGGCCCAGAGAGGTCCATTAGGACACATAAATCAGATTGGTCTGAGAATAAGTGATTTCTTTGAAATATACAAGTTTATTAATAATCACAAAATTAAATAATATAGGGAACATCGATTTTACATGTAAAAAATAAATAAAAATTGATCGACAATGAATCAACGAGTCATGCCGCCTTGCAATTTGGGCTCAAAGTGGGTCAACACTCCACCCTTTCTTTGTTCCATGCCAGATTCTTCCCATCCTATAATTATCGATCGAATTAAAAGCAGAATTCATAATTAAATTAAATTAAATTCCATTCATACCTGCCTCAACCTCATTATCATTCAACAAGCACACCAACTCACAAGAAGGTGAATTCGAGGGACCCTCGTCCAGGATAATATCCACCATCTGTTCTAAACTGATGCACGGCCAGGAACAGCTTACGCAGCCTGATTAAATTAAGATGCAGATAATTAGTAGTGTTTAATTCGTTAATAATAGAGAATTACACATATTAAGTACCGTTCCCGAAATGATAACGATCACCGGAGGAATGAAAGAGTGTGTTCGGTTGCTGCATCATTTCCGATGGTTGCACATTTTCCATTGAGAATTTGATATCGAATTGATTACAGATTAGTCAATCGGTGTTGATAATTATTGGATCGAGAATTAGACATAGATGTATAAATAGTGGAACATATGGATGGATAATCATTGTATTAAGTATAATATTTAACAACTTCAGAGACCGGCCAGGATTCAACATAGATCGATTATGCATGCTTTAACACGTAACACCCCATTAATGGGTTCGTTCGTGCATAAGAGTACGTACGTACAGAACCTTTCCTCCTGAATTCGGATAAGATCGAGCTAGATATATAATTAAGGTCGGTGGATGACGTAATTAATTAATTAAGCATTATGGGTTTATGGCATGATTAAACAAGTAATAAATAATTAGCCATTAAGCAGCTAGTATATATATATATATAACAAACGGGAACATTTTACATAATTAATGAATGCATGATGAATTAATTAAATTGTAGAAATTAATTAATGAATTTAATGAATTAAATTCCATGGTGATTCATCAATGACCTGCACCAGGACTTGGACCGGAATCCTTAATCTCTCCAAGAGTGCTGTACGTGAATTGAAGTTGATCGTCGTTCTCTTTATTGGATGTTTTAATAGTTTTCTTTGAATGACGATGTCGATAATGTTTTGGAGATAGATGATGCCTACTAGTGGCGGAGACCATGTCGATGGAACCCGCGGCAGAAGTTACGACGACGAGGATGATCATAAATACAACTACTCTATTGCATGCCATTGTGGATTCTTTCTGTCTGTCTGAATTTGCTAGGTTACTTGGGTTGGTTTAATTGTACTGGATATATCGATCCATCGCTTATGTACATCTATATATATTATAATTCCGTCACACGTTGGCGCCGCTGTATTCAATTGAACGTACTTAGCTCCTCGTTCGATTCCGTCCATGATTCCATGCACGAAGCTTCTTGCGAAGTTCATTAGCTCTGAAAAACGACTGGAAAATGAAATGGTTAGATTTTTTTTCGATTTAATCGGGAGAAAACATGCAACATTTCTTGGTAGTCACGTATGATCACGTGGTCGATATAATATTTTGACTTAAAAATATAATCAAGTCTGATTAAAATTCAAATGTTGTTTAATTCATTTCTAGCCAAGAACAAGAAGGAATTCAAATTGCGAATTAATAATTTAAAAAATGAATAAAAATAATATATGATGTACGGATTAATTAATTATCTTAAAAAAAATTCTTGTGCTTTCTAGAATATTTTTTACCACTTTATTGTTGCCTGCGTTTGAACATTGAATTGCCTTTCACAGCTTACGTGACGTTTTAGGACTCTGAAATCAACAAACAAAATTCAATTTTTTGTTGGACCAAATCGAATTAAATATGACGCGTGTCATGATATTTATTCTAAACGGTCACAGTTAGCTTACTTTACAGTTTGCAACACCCACGTGAATACGTGATAGCCAATATCGATAACAAATAACAACCACCTGCATAGTCGTTAATATAACCACCATTTGTCTTTGTCGTTAATATAGTTATATAGCCAAGTATCTTTGTCTTCAATAGACAACATTAATTGATTTTAACTGATAATATTTATTTCGATACTTACCTAATTTTACCCACGTATTTATTATATTTAAAGAGTAATTAAAATCAGGGACAGAATCAGGATTTGGTCGTTCTCTGTCCGCAAAATTTTTTTTGAGTAATAAATGAGTCAGATAAAATTTTAAAAGAGTCAGATAAAATTTTGACGTGGACTGTTTATTTATTTTTTTCAATTCAACTGAAATGCAATTGTAATATCAAGAAAATATTCATACTAAATAAGGTTGGTCGGCTGAATTCTAATTTAGGACTGGATTTGAGGATTTTGATTTTGGATTTGAGATAGATATTTTATTTATTTGAGTATTTTTTTACGAAAAAATTATGAGTATATTTCCAGAATCAACATACCCTAATAGAATTTTTTGAAATAAAACTACTTGACATCATTAATTTTAAAACAAAAAAAAGAGATAAAACCATATATGATTCCTTATGATCTAATCAATTGATCTTACGTACGATCATTAGATCTTTGCAATCTTTGAGAGACTGACATTTGGTTCCTAAAATGTATATGTCTGCATCGTTTCTATGTAGTGGGCATAGGATAATGGTTGGGTGAAAAAATTCTGGTGTGTTTTTGTCATCTTTTACTTTTCTTAAAGAAAACTCAGTCATTACCTTTCAGTTCACTACTTTGTAAATAACTTGTCATATGTTGTTTTCTACTTTCAGAAGAATCCCAATCCGGCCACCAGGGGATCGAGGTTCATATGGCGATGCGCAATTGTATTGCACAATTGGTCATCCCATCATTAATTGACCTAATCCAAAATGAGTCAGAATTTTATCTTTAGTTAAATTCCGGCTCATTTCAGATTCTTTGAGTTACATTTTTCTACTACAAGTCAATTCCTATCATGTGTTCTGGTGAATCTGTCTTCATGAACCATTTTGTTTCTTTCTGTCCAGATGCCCCACATTGTTGCTTCTATGAAGGCCCATGTTATCCTCCAGCAGCCTGACTTTTTGGTCCTTCTGCTTGCCTCTTTCATTACCTGTTCTAGTGATAAACCTGTAATTGATATTAAATCTGTTTTTTTTCCAAATTAAGTATCCTCAGAGGTCTTTTGCAAATTTACATTGAAAGAATACGTTTTCTTGTGATTCCCATGACCCGTTACATAGTATATATACACTCAATATTATCTCATTCATTCTACCTGCCCCAATCTCCTCTCATTCATATTTTGCCCCACCTAACTCTCCAAAGGATTGTAGCGAATTTTCTTACACTCGTGGTCCACACTCCTTCCCATAGGTTATCAATCTCTCTCTTGTTTTTATAAATTTCCAAGCATTTTTATATGTTAGTGATGTTCTAACCCCGATCCATTCATAGTTGTAATTGTCTTTACATTTAAGTGATTTTTCAATATCTTCTTTCTTATCTACTATTTCTGTCCATAGGGCTGAGTCTATGCTTGGGTGTTTTTCTCTTCTTTGTAAAGATCTATTTTTGACGTATCTGTCTCTCATCCATGCGGCCCATATCGAGTCTTGGTTCGACCATATCCAAGCTAGTCTTACTATCCTTGTCGCCTCTACTGACTCAACGAAACATCTCAGACCTAATCCCCCTTCATTTTTGGGTAAAGCCATCTGTACCAAAGTGAAGTCTTGTTTTCCATTTCATATGTATCTATAAAAGATGGATAGTAAGTCTCTTAGGGTTTCTATAGGTAGTCTACAAGCCATGTTCCAAAAATTAAAAATGCCCATGATACCTAGAGGTGAGAACGGGATGGGTCGCAGGCAGAGCGGCTCTGCCCCTGTGATCGGGGCGCGGAACGGGGTGACCCGTCCTGGAATTATTATTAAAAAAAATTAAAAAATGTAAATTAAAAAAAATTAGAAAATGTAAATTAAAAAAAAATTAAAAGAGTAAATCTAAAATTTAAAATGGGTAAATTTTTTACCCTAATTCTTAAAAGTAAATCTAAAATGGACATAAGGTTTAAGGGCTAAGGTCTAAACTTAAAAATGTAATAAATTCTTATTAATCCTGATAATCTATATCTAATATAATATATTAAATTTTTTTTTAACCGAGCGATCCGTCCCCGAATATGACTGGGGCAATGGGTCAAAAAAATAATAACTCGACAAAATATCTGCCCCGACTCTGGTTACCACTGGGGCGCAGAACGGGGTGATACCGGGGTGACCCACCCCATTCTCACCCCTAATGATACCTCAATGGAATAATTGCATCCTCCTTGCATGAGATAGTAATCTTGTTTTCCATCCTTCAACCGCATGTTGCTTACTCGTTTGATTAGAGGTGCATAGTCTTTTTGGTATAGGATCTTAGGTGATAAGGGGTAGACGTAGGTACTTGGTAGGGAAGAAGCCTTCCTTGAAGTTTAGGTGATTGAGTAGAATGGATTTATCTTTTGTTGAACCTGAAAAAAAATACTTCAATTTTTTCCTCACTTACCCTTAATCCTATGTTACCCTCAAATATACTAAACACCTCTTTTATGGTCGTGAAGGAGTCTATTTTGGCTTTGCAGAAGACAAATACGTCATTTGCATAAACTATGATATATATGCCCATAATTGGATCTAGTTTAATCTGTTTTTTGTCTACTCTATCCTTAATCAAGGTTGGTAAATTTTGCATTAGAAGGGTGAAGATATAGGAAAATAGAGGGTCAGGCTTGGGGTTGATTTGGGTGATGGGTGAACCATTCACTAAGAAAGATATATAGTGATGTGGCGGTGATGCACATTATGATAATCTTAATTATTTCTTGGCTAAAGTTTAGGTCTACTAAGGTTTCCTCTGTAGCTTTTCAACTACAAGTGTCAATTAAAGGCTTTAGCTAGGTCTAACTTAATTGTAGCATTTGCACATCCACTCGTAGTCCTTCGCTTGTCACCCGGCCTTTTAGTACTTTTTTTACATTACTCAATTTCATATTCCCTTGTCTATTTTACTACTGATTCTATGCTCCCGGATTACCCTTTATTTAGATTTCTTTTAAGCATGTAGTATCTATTGTTTGGTTGAAAGCTCTTATGTTTGGTTGAAAGTCCCTTAGAATTATCCAAGGGCCTTGAATTGTCCTACATATATTTATTTTTATATTACACAAATTCTATATTTTCATATCCGCAGTGGCTTGGCAAGGGGGCCTATGTAGATCCGTCCCTGATTGAAATATCAACGATAATTAACTTATAAATATATATGATTTTGTCCCATTCATAAAGATATTTATTTTCTTCAAATCAATTAAAAAAAGTTCAATCGCTAGCCAATTTTTCCCTCAAAAAGTTAAGAAATGTGAATACACATAAATACTTAAATAATCAATTACATAAATAGAAACTTGATAGAAAACCAAAATCTAGGAATGAAAGATGAAAAACATAATAATCAAACTCAGAAACACTCAATCATTTGGTGATAAATAAAACTCTGATAGTTAGACTTGTTTGTTTAATTGGCCGTTGGTTTTGCAATGCCACGCTTCACAACTTGTGAGTAGGTCTTGTGTTGATAAGTGAGAGTTGATTCCAACAGATCCCACAAAGAAGTTTTAGGATTCCAACCAAGTTGTTTGTTGATGATGGTCATGTCTGGAATACGTTTATCACTATCGTCATAACCTTCACCGTAAAACTCTTTAGCAGTTACGTCAATGGTCGGAACATCTAACATCTTCTCTCCTGATACCTTACCGTAGATCTTTGCCATCATTTCTGCTAGTTGTCTAACAGTAACTTCATTGTTAGGATTCCCCACATTAAAGATATGACCATTTGCACGTTTGGGATTTTCGATCATGAGAAGAACAGCTTCGATGGCATCTTTAATGTAGATAAAAGTTCTTTGGGACTCTCCACCATCTACAAGTTTCAGAGGCTCTCCTCGCAAGAGGTTATCACTAAAGCAAGCCAAGACTCTGGGAACTCCTTCACCATCAACTCCTGGAATAAAATCCATCCTAGGTCCGATCCAATTGTAAGGTCTCACAATAGAGAATTCCAAGCCATTTTCGGCACCCTCGGCTAGTTAATTAATGAATGTTAGAAGAAAAAAATCATTCATTAATCTATAATTACATATATGGTAAAACTAATTAAAAGACTAAATATATAAATGTGTGCTTACCATAAATTAGTCTTTCAATCAACTGTTTTGCACATGCATAGGACCATCTCTGCTTGTCAATGGAGCCAAATATGCATGGAGATTCATCTTCTTTCAAAACATAGAATTCAGGATCTTGTCTCAGAGGATGATCCTTGGGAAGAAAGCTTCCAATCGTCTTCCCGTAAACCTCACAAGTCGAGAAGTGAATCAGACGCTTTTTATTCTCTGTACAGTACTTAACAACAGGAAGTGCATCGATAAAGTTACTGTATATCGTGTCAAGCGGACGTGTGTTGTAATCTGCCGGAGTACATATGGCAGCAAGATTGATAGTCAGGTCAGACATCTTGATAAGTCCTTCAAGACGAGAGTCGTTCTTGATGTTCAGGCGGTGGAATTGGATCCTTCCTGACCATGGGTGTTTGCTACCACTCCCAGACTCTGGATGATCAAGAAGATGATTGATCTTGTCATTGTAGACGTCGACAGCAAGGATAGTATGTGAGGTTTCAAACAACAACTTCTCGCAAAGGTGAGATCCAATGAAACCTCCTGCTCCGATCATACAGATCGTTATGGTCGCGATAGGCTTCCCATCCAAATCCATTTTTGAAGCCATTATTGCAATCTCACTAGCTATATTTATTCTATGCTTGTTGTATATGTTTGTGGGTTGTGTTTTGATTGTGATTCAAGGATGATCTTATATAGTAGCAAGTAATGGAGATCATGACAATGACGATCTGAGTATAATCTTGTATGTAATGTGCACGATGAACAAATTACTAATTCATTTATACATAAATTAAACACGAGAGTTAGTGCTGTTTTTTTAAAAGTGAAGTACGTTAAAATGAATCCCTTCTTCTCAATTATCTCTTATAACTAGATCTCGACTATCCCCTTTTCAAACCTTTTGTTTTATCAAATGTCAGGAATGTGGATTGATTGTGGTATTTTAGAAACATGATTACTTAATATTGAAATCAAAAGAGTTGATCGATCATGGTGAAAAATTATAGATTATATTATACACAAAACGGACCATGTGATTATGTGAGATCAAAACAAATGGAATGAAATCAAATTTGTGTTAAACCAAAAATTTGATCTTATATATATGAATTGTTGCTCCCTCCCACGGTCCCTGACCCATTCACTCATGGGAATATACATTTTGCAAGACTTTGAAGTTTTTCATTGCTCACTAGTACCTTCGCTAAAGTAAATTAATCACCTTTGGCAAGATTATTAGAAGAGGTTCAGATGTGCCACGTGATTGTCTATTATGTAATGGAGGAGAGGAGTCCATCGATCTACTACCTTTTCATAAATTACAGATATACACAGACAATGTGGTATCAGTTCATGGAAGCTACAAGGTATGTGTTGTGGCAGGTAATAGGGGTACCCCAGAACGCGATCACAAATATCCGAATTGGAGATTTATTTTTCGATATCCAACAGTTTCAACCGCACGCACCATGTTGGGGCCTATATTGGGAGGCTCCGGCAACACTCGTATGGTACATATGGTGAGAACGTTGCACCATACAAAGAGACAAAGTTCATTAAGGACATCGCGATCATTTTCAATGAGAATCGTTATAAGAAATCGAATGGCACCAGCAAGAAGGAAATAATTACAACCCAAAGATGAAGAGAAATCCTGACACTGACCGTAGTAGTTACTATTCTTAAATTTCATCTTTTCAGTTTATCTTCATTTAGTTATTTTTAATAGTAGCTGAACTTTATTTTATCTTTAATCAAAAATCGTCATTTAAAAAATACCCATTTCAGGTGCTACATAGTTTAAAACGTTATGGTATACCAAATAAAAATCTAACATGTTCATTGTGTTTTATTGATATTGAATAAATATATTTAACCAACTTACAAAACTTAATTCAATACATAAGCAAGATGAGTGACAATAAAAAAAATTATTAGATTAAACAAACAACAGACCAGATTGATTCGATGGATCATGAAGTAATGAACCAGTTGTTAAAAAATAACAACTCAACTCTTTTTCATTAACGCTCAGACTCCTTAGAGTATAATAAAAGTGATGGTCAGACTGTCAGAGTAAGTTCATACAGATTACTAGATTAGATTTATACTGAGCTGTTTGTAACAATTATATTCATTTTTTTCATAAAAAGGAAAGATTCCAGTTTCGGTCAGTTTATACCATAAATGATGCAACTACCAAACACATTTAAATATAGCTCGACATAGACAAGAATCCAATTTGGATGCAGATCGGAGAATAACTTGTGTGGGCACATGTCGTTGACAAATTAGTCAATTTTCTACTTATTGTGACTTATAGGGTCACATTAGCTAGACATATAGCCTTGTAGGGTTGATTGATAACTCTATTCTGAAAATGATTCCCTAAGAATGAGAAGGAACCTTAAGAAAACGAGATCCAGAAATGATTCTGTTGATGGGTTTTGAGTTTTGATTTCATTGGTTAACTAGTAAATGTAATAGCTATAAAAATTGAATTAATCAATAAACTACAAGGTAATTTAAGCAGAACCAGTTTTGTTGTTAAAAACATTTAACTATTTAATCAATGTTCAGTTACCTCAGTCGATTAAAATTAAATAAATTTTTGACTAAATTAAATCTATCACCATTCACCAATTTTGGTTTCTTATTAATTTAATCATCATAGTCTCTAAATTCTATTTAGTGATACGGAACAGTCACTATTTTTAACCTAACTCCTTGGACCTCTTGGCATTTAGCAAATTAGCTGATTCTTCTGTCTCTCTTGACCCGCGAGTTCAAAAAGACTCAACTGACGGCTCTGAAACTCTTGGCACTTAGCAACTTGGTACCAACCACTCCTCTCGTCTCCCAAAACGATCAAAACTTCCAAACTCCAAACCTAACCATATAGTCCATACGATTATATCTATTCATTAAAAAAGAAAATTATTTCTAATCATAATTTATAAACTTCCAAATAATCCCACTGAGGCAGTGTAGCAGTGGTCAGTATATGAAAACGTGGAACTTGTCTCTCGTGACCTGCCTGGCCTGGTACCTATCCATCTTTATAAGGGTGTCCTGTGTGCATCATTTTCTACCATCATTCTCGTGCTCATCGTCGGGACCATGGAAAGTGTCTTCGTCGGAGGTTCCTGGATGGCAACCAACGTTACCTGCACCACCCCCTTTCAGTCCAATTTTTCTTTCGTCCAATGGATAAGATTTATTTTCATGTCTCCTTGCTCACAGCGTTTGTTATTCTCAGCCGTTGATTTCGTTTTCTTACTTGCTCTTACCTTCTTCACCGTCTCTAAATTGTACTTTCGCGTCGGTGGTGGTCATGGAGTAACACACGACACCACATCGACAGAACCGCTACTCCTCAGGGAGAAGAAATCCGTAGTTACCACCAATTTCATCTTTAAACTAGCTATTATCCTCCCCTTGCTTTTAGCTATCATCTACGTTTCACTCATCGTTGGATCCATCGTCGAAGATGCTACAGGAGGGGTGGAGTACGTATTTTTGGTATTCCAGCTGATCACCAATCTTGCAATAACTGCAATCGTTGTTCACGAGAAAAGGTTTCAAATACCTAAACATCCCGTTACTCTCCGTGTTTACTGGTTTATCAGTTTCTTCCTCACCGCCCTGTTCTTTACGGCTTCCGTCTTTCGTTTGGCTTCCGGTGCTCAAATTCTCAGTGTCGAAGATGTTCTTATCTCGATTGTATCACTGCCCATCTCTTTCGCCCTCCTCCTCCAAGCCTTCTTCGGTTCAACTGGTGTTTCCAACGTTGATGTTAAAAAGAAGCGCGATCACCAAAGCCCGTGTTTACCGAAAAATGGAGATGGAGGACGAGAGAATAAGACAACGGGTTTCGCCGACAGTTCCTTCATCTCCAAAGCTTTCTATCTATGGATGAATCCGTTAATGAAGAAAGGGTATAGAGCGCCTCTCAAAATCGACGACGTTCCATTTCTCTCGCCGGAGCATCGAGCACAGAAGATGTATGAGCTTTTCCAGTCTAAATGGCCGGAAAATGCTGAGCGCTCCGACCATCCAGTTATAAAAGCTCTCTTCGGATGTTTTTGGATGAACCTTGCAATTACTGCCTCACTCGCCATTATGAAACTTTGTGTCATGTACGTCGGTCCCACTCTCATCCAAAGTTTCGTCGACTACACCTCTGGCAATCGGACTTCCATCTACGAAGGTTATTATCTATGCGGAACTCTCTTAGTCGCCAAGTTCTTGGAGGTGATGTGCTCTCATCAGTACAACTTTCAGTCACAAAAGATCGGTATGATGATAAGGGCTACTCTTATAACTTCCCTCTATCGGAAAGGTCTTCGTTTATCCTGCTCCGCAAGACACTCCCACGGTTTGGGTCAGATCGTGAACTACATGGCTGTCGACACGCAACAACTCTCGGACATGATGCTCCAACTGCACTACATATGGTTGATGCCTCTCCAAGTCGGAGCAGCATTGTTACTTCTCTATTACTACTTTGGAATATCGATGATCACGTCTACTGTCGGAATCATACTTGTGTTAATCTTCGTGGTATCTTCTGCTCAACGAAATAACCGGTACCAGTTCCGACTCATGGGGATGCGCGACAAGAGAATGAAAGCGGTCAACGAGATGTTGAACTACATCAGAGTCATCAAGCTTCAGGCTTGGGAGGAACATTTCTACAAAAGAATCTTGAGCTTTCGTGAAGGAGAGTACCATTGGATGACAAAATTCTTCTACTCCATCTCCGGCAATAATATTGTCCTATGGAGCACGCCGATATTAGTCTCGACACTCACTTTCGGTACGGCTTTATTATTAGGAGTCGAACTTGACGCTGGGAAAGTGTTCACGGCGACGACCATCTTCAAGATCCTACAAGAACCACTCAGAAATTTCCCTCAGGCATTGATTTCGACTTCCCAAGCCGTCACCTCTCTCGAAAGATTAGACGGGTACATGACGAGCCCGGAATTGGAAGAGAACGCCGTGGAGAGATCGGAAATCTGCAATACCTTGGATGAAATTGCCGTCGAGGTGGAGGGGGGTGAATTTGAATGGGACGACGAAGTTCCGGAAGGTGAGGAACCTTCACTATCTAACATCAATTTTAAAATCAAGAAAGGTTCACTCGCAGCCGTAGTTGGAATGGTTGGGTCAGGCAAGTCATCTCTCCTATCCTGCCTTCTAGGGGAGATGAACAAAATCACCGGGAAGGTGAGAGTCTGTGGAAGCACAGCTTATGTAGCACAAACAGCATGGATACAGAACGGCACAATCGAAGATAACATTTTGTTCGGTCTTCCGATGGACGGTGACAAGTACGAAAACGTGATACGCGTGTGCTGTCTGGAAAAAGATTTGGAAATGATGGAATTCGGTGACCAAACAGAGATTGGGGAACGTGGTATCAATCTTAGCGGAGGTCAGAAACAACGAATCCAGTTGGCTAGAGCAGTTTACCAAGATTCCGACGTGTACTTCCTGGACGACGTCTTTAGCGCCGTCGACGCTCATACGGGATCGGAGCTCTTCAAAGAATGCGTTAGAGGAGCATTGAAAGGGAAGACGGTGATACTGGTAACACATCAAGTCGACTTCCTCCACAACGCCGACAAAATTCTGGTCATGAAAGGCGGCAGAATTGTGCAGACCGGAAAGTACGACGAGCTACTAGTAAAAGGCACCGATTTCAGCGTTCTCATTTCTGCCCATGCAGATTCAATGAACCTTATCGAAGACCAAAATCACCAGAAAGTGGAAACTTCCGTCGAAGATCATCATCCAAAACAGAAGAAGGAGAACGACGGGATCGGAACCGGTGCACGAACTGGCGGCACGTCAAAGTTAATAGAAGCAGAAATGCGTGAGACAGGGCATGTGAGCCTGTATGTGTACAAGGTGTATACGACGGAGGCTTGGGGTTGGTATGGCGCGACATTGCTGCTTGTGATGTCTCTTGCATGGCAAATTTCGTTGACGGCTGATGACTATTGGTTGGCCTATGAGACGTCGACAGAACATCCTTCTCGCTTTAACGCCGATACGTTTATGCAAGTTTACTCAGCCATCGCAGCAGTGTCGGTCGTTCTGGTTGTGATCAGGTCCATCCTTGTTGCTTACTTGGGACTCACTACTTCTCAGATTTTCTTCAAACAAATGCTTAATAGCATCCTCCATGCTCCGATGTCTTTTTTCGATACAACACCTTCCGGTAGGATTCTCAGCCGGGCATCCACCGATCAAACCAACTTGGATCTTCTCCTGCCGTTTTTTATGGGACTGACAGTATCAATGTACATATCAGTCGCCAGCGTGATCGTGGTAACGTGTCTGGCAGTCTGGCCGACGATTTTGATCATCCTTCCTTTGGGTTGGCTTAACTTCTGGTACCGTGGTTATTATCTTTCTACATCTCGCGAGTTGACAAGACTGGACTCCATTACAAAGGCACCGGTTATCCACCATTTCTCCGAGAGCGTTTCCGGTGTGGCGACCATTCGTTGCTTCGGTAAGGGCATGCTATTCAGCGAAGAAAACGTGGGACGTGTGAATTCAAACCTACGGATGGATTTCCACAATTTCGGATCGAGCGAGTGGTTGGGATTTCGTCTGGAATTGATCGGGAGCTCTGTTCTATGCTTGGCCGCAATGGCGATGGTAGTCCTCCCCTCCAATTTCATCCAACCGGAACTCGCCGGATTGGTGCTCTCGTATGGGATTTCTCTCAACTCGTTGCTCTTCTTCGCAATCTGGATAAGTTGCAACGTCGAGAACAGAATGGTATCTGTGGAGAGAATCAAACAGCTGGTGAAAATCCCATCGGAAGCAGCGTGGAAAATCGAGCACTCTCGCCCACTTCCAAAATGGCCGAGTCATGGGAACATCAATGTGAGTGATCTGAAGGTGAGATACAGGGAAACAACGCCCCTGATTCTGAAAGGAATCTCATTCAACATCGACGGAGGTGAGAAGATCGGGGTTGTGGGCCGAACAGGAAGTGGAAAGTCCACTCTCGTCCAGGCTTTGTTCAGAATCGTAGAGCCCTGCGGTGGAAGGATTGTTGTTGATGGGATCGATATATCTACCCTTGGTCTTCACGATCTGAGGTCAAAATTCGGAATCATTCCTCAAGAACCTGTTCTGTTTGAAGGAACTGTCCGGAGTAACATTGACCCCATTGGTCTTTATTCTGATGACGAAATTTGGCAGGTATGTATTTCTATCACTAATTCAATATAACTATATGACTATATTCTATGAAGATATTATGTCTAATTAACATGTTTGATGTTGGAACAGAGTCTTTCCAGATGTCAATTGAAGGATGTGGTGGTCGCAAAACCTTTAAAACTCGATGCATTAGTTGTCGACAGTGGCGACAACTGGAGCATGGGGCAAAGACAACTTTTATGTTTGGGACGTGTTATGTTGAAACGAAGTCGCATATTGTTCATGGATGAAGCGACGGCTTCAGTGGATTCACAAACAGATGGTGTGATACAGAATATTATCAGACAAGAGTTTGAAATGTGCACAATAATAAGCATTGCACATAGAATACCGACAGTTATGGACTGTGACAGGGTCTTGGTTATAGACCAAGGTAAAATTATACTCATTAAACCATCTATATCTCCCAAGAATCAGAAATCTAAAATTTAATATGTTCTGTTCTGTTCTAGGATTTGCCAAGGAATTCGATTCGCCCGCAAAGTTGATAGAACGGGCTTCTCTCTTCAGCGCATTGGTGCAGGAGTACGCCAATCGCTCTTCTGGAGTTTGAAGTCAATGCATCATTATGAATGATTGGGCAAGTTAATAAACAGTGAATCAAGTTCAGCATAATTTATGCATATGTTTCATCTTGTAATTAGTAATTAGTAATTACGATTTACTATCTACAAACTAGTAATTACAAGCAATAAACTAGGATCTTTTTGTTAGTTTCAGGCCAAGGCCAAACAGGCCTCGGTGTCTTTTGTTATTTTCAATGTATTCTTGATGCTTTTCATTTATATTAGATAATAGAAAAACAAATTAAACAAGATTAGATCTAGATGTAAGTCGACAAGATAAAACGAGATTAAGATAACAAACGTGCTTTCAAAAAAAACGTACAGAAGGCGAACGGGAACGAGGGACACTTTTGACTGTCTTTTCGTCTGGTAAACAAGAAGCAGCAGTTGGAGATCTGCAAAAGTTGAACAAATTAAAGGGCAAAATTCAATAATCTAAATACTACATTATATGATTCCCCTCTTTTGGTAATCCTAGCATGTCGAAACTGTCGAGAAATTTCAGAATCAAATTTCAAATAAAATAAAAGTAAAAAACCCTAGAAAACGCCAAGGAATTCGGAAAACTTAAAATTGTTGTGAAAACGCGTCGATGAATTATTGAGCATGAGAGACTGAGAAAAGAGGAGAATGAGAAGAAAGGCAATAAGCGCTGAGAAAGTGAGAAGTTTGCTTTGGGGGGAGGTTAACAGTCGATGTATGGAGAAGCGGTTAATACATACTGTGAAATTTTATTAAACTTAGACTGATTTTTTGTAAAAAGAAAAAATTAATTTAGAGAGTAGGGACCCATATGCCATCACGATAAATAAAAGCGAAAAATAATAAATCTAACAACAGTCAATTTCCGGCGACAAAAGACAAAAGTACAAAACAAAGGTTCAAGATTCAAGTGGCAATGTTGTAAATATATATACTACCGACGTGGGACCCTACAGTGATTAGCTACCAGCGGAGTCCCCTTCATCACCAAAGAATGAGATGCGGTAGTAGAGGAGAAATAGGAGAAAAAGCAGAACAAGTCCGACTCCGACCGGAGACCCTCCGACGTTATGGATAGTATCTGGGGACCCACCGGAGAATATCTGGGAGAAGGTACTGCAACTGTCAGAGGAGAGGAAGCGAATGACGAGAATGAGAACCACAGGAAGGAGGAAGAGTCCTGTCGGACCAATGATCTCCGGTATGGCTTCGACTATGTTTTGCCCATGATCCCCAATGATGAATGGTCCGACCGCCGCCACACCGATTATCACCGCCAGAAGCACTCCGTGTGGTGTGGCCCCGGCAGCTCCTTCCACTGTACTCATCTATCGATCTATCTCCTTTGATCCTTTGTCTTGTTTTTTTAAGGTGTAGAAAAAGTACAACACAATGTTGAAGTGCTGAACGCAGTGGGTGAGAGAAAGAGAGTAGGTAAAATAGAAAATATATTGGCAGTTAAAGATATTGGGAAATGCCGAAATGGTGATGAATTGTTCAGACTTCGAACTGTTGAGTATTTATGGAATTATGGGAAAACGGTATTGTAGTCGGTGGATAAACACGTTAGGGAGGATGATTTGTTCAAACTGCGAAAGGGATGCAACTTACACCTGGACTGGTCTGGACCGCAGAAGCAGATACCCGTAGACCGTATCCATCCCAATATGACCGTCACCTGAAAATATAGACTCGATGTTGGTAGTCCAATAACCAATAATATAGGGCTTCAACTTTATCTTTTTTTTTTCTTTTTAAAATAAAAGTATATGATAATTTCATTCATCTTAAAACAAAAAAAGACAATGTTACATACAGGGATGTTAACTGAGTTGTTGATACGTAATTGGCCGCACTTTATACTTGTGTCGGCCAATCACATATCGTCATGAATATAGGATAAAACCAGGATTACGTGTCTGGTTTATTCAGGAACTCAACACCTGGGTCATAATGTGTCAACAAGTTACCGAGCCCTCCAGCTATAAATAAAGAAGATCTCAACTTACCCGGGGAGGCGGAATAACACCAACAATTGGCGACTCTGCTGGGGAAGAACATTTCCTCTGCGACACCACTCTTTCATCCCGATCTCATTTCTTTCTTACACCAAAACCACGCAATACTTCCGATCTCATGTCTTCGCAAATCGCGACCACGATAACATCTCTGGGCGCGTTCCTCGACTCGCTCGCAAATGATCTCGCGACTCTCTCTCTATCCCTCTCACTTAGATCCGCTCCACGCTCCCTCAAATGGAACACGTAAGCGACAATGTGTAACAACCGTTCTTCATTACTGGTCGTTAGAGAACATAAACTGAAGAAATCCCACGCATGGACCTAAGATTGATAAGAAGAATCTCCCGAAGGAGCCTGAGATTGAGAAAAAAGAATCTCCCGAAGGAGCCTGAGGTTGAGAAAAAGAATCTCCCGAAGGAACCTGAGGTTGAGAAAAAGAATCTCCCGAAGGAGCCTGAGGAAGAAACAAAACTTTGTTGAATATTCAATTCATATCTTTTCATTCACTCTATACACAATAGAAATATAATTCACCAACCTAACGCTGCCATGTGACGATTATAACATACTAATTCTAATTATTTAACTAATTCTAAAATATTAAACCCAAGATAAAACGAACTGTTACATCACCGTCTCCTTTCGATTTAACTTTAACCTCAAGGTTAGTAGTTTGGTTAACTTGGTTGGTCTCCATCGACCTCCCTCTCCACCATCTTTTCTTGTTTTTTCTTTCTTGATTGGTGAACTTCTGGAGAAGCCTCCCCTCATATCAGATAATTAGATCAGGAACCGCGATCTTGAATGGCAAGAAACTGAATCCACTCGTGAAAGATAAATCCCAAAACAATTCTAAATCAACGCAAATCTTGAAAGATCGCAAATCAGGCAAACAAATAGGGTCATCGACTCAAATCTTCCCTCCAATCCAAATCCAAAATCGAAGATCGCTCAGGATTGCAAAAACAGAAAGAAAGAAAGAAAATTGAATCCCGAAATCCAAATTTCGCTTGCCCCAAATCTCGCTCGCAAACAAAAAAAAACAGACCGCAATAGGATCGCGATCGAACACCCTGGAACTGTCGCAGCATCGTCGGTGGCTCGATCAAGATTGCAACAACTCCGTCATATGATGAATTCACAAGTTGAAAGCACCAATGTAACAACCGTTCTTCATTACCGATCGTTAGAGAACATAAACTGAAGAAATCCCATGCATGGGCCTAAGATTGAGAAGAAGAATCTCCTGAAGGAGTCTGAGATTGAGAAGAAGAATCTCCCAAAGGAGACTGAGGTTGAAAAAAAAAATCTCCCGAAAGAGCCTGAGGAAGAAACAAAACTTTGTTGAGTATTCAATTCATATCTTTTCATTCACTTTAGCCACTTATATACACAATAGAAATATAATTCACCAACCTAACGCTGCCATGTGACGATTATAACATACTAATTCTAATTATTTAACTAATTCTAAAATATTAAACCCAAGATAAAACGATTACACAATGACTCAGAAAAGAAAAATGAAAATGATCAGCCCGTAATGAAAAGATGTAGGCCAAACTTTAGTTTAGACAAATCAGTGATATATTAAAAAAGGCTAAATTAGAAGAACTTTATGGAATCATAGGTTCACTCCAAGAACAAGTATCGGGTTTAGTTAACATAATAAAGAAACAGCGAAACTCTGAAAAAACAACTGACCAAAACGCAAAGATAACAAATTCTAAAAAAGATGGACCAACTTCTGAAAATATCACACCAAATACGAATTTAAACAAAGAAGCTTTGGCCCCTTACCTGCTAAGCAAAGAGTACCCACGAATTGGAAAAGGCCCAAACTGTCACAATATAAGGGAAACTCGGACCCCATGGACCACATATACAAATTTATGGCAAACATGAAAGACGTAACAGACAGAGAAGATTTATGGTGTAGAATGTTTAGAAGAATCCTAGAAAATGACGCCATAAATTGGTACATCAATTTACCCGTCGGTAGTATAAACAACTTTGAAGAATTAAAACATAAATTTCTGGAAACTTTCAACCATTTAATTAGAAGAAAAACACATCAAAGAGCACTCTTAAACGTAAAACAAAAAGGCAATGAAACTCTGAAAAACTACGTTAAAAGGTTCACTGAAACTCTGAATCGGATCGAACGCCCATCAGACAGTGCTGTCATCATGGCTTTTAGAGCTGGCCTCAGACCAACCCGTTTTGCAGTAAACATAACAGAAAATCCACCAACTAAAGTATCCGATCTTTTCGAAAAGGCATATGTAGAAATGGACATCGAGAAAATGTTGGAAGAAAAATTCAAAGAATTTAGAAACCCGATCACAACCCAAAATAAAAACACTTACAACCCCACAAAACCAAAGGAGAACCAAAGAGACAAATTTTTAGAACTACAAGACGTTTTTGATGAATGGAAGGGATCGACGGAAGGAGATCCGCTCAAAGAAGAGAGAGCGCTGCCGTGAAAACAAGAAACTGTTTTTCTTCCCCAAATCACGATTTCACGATTCTATTATTTACAATGTTATAACCTAAATATATATAATAATATATTTAGGTTATTTAGGTTTAGTCCAGTAGTATTTTATTATTACACTTAGGTCCTTGTAATATATTATATTATCTACAATTTTACCACCCCCAAACCAATGAGGGAAACAACCGCACAAATTCGAAACAACGGGAAATGCTGTAAATACCATAAGGATAAGGGACATACAACCAACGAATGTCGAGTTTTAGCTAGAGCCCTATCAGAACACGCAATAACAAAACAAAACCAATTAAGTAAACCTAATAAACAAAGCTAGTACATCAAAAACAATATTCGTAATCACAGCAACTACCCACGTAAAAAGATCTTTAGATATCTTAACAATCAATTACCCAGCAAAAAAGCCTAAACCAGAACTAGAATCAACAAGCTTTTCAACTAAAGATCTCGAAGGAATAGAAACTCCACACCAGGACCCACTGGTAATCTCAGCAATATTAAACGACTACACCGTCTACAGAATACTAGTAGACATCGGAGCCTCTATCGATATCCTATATTGGGACACGTTTAAAAACATGAACCCAAAGGAAGAAAACCTCACAGCATGCCACTGCCCAATCAAAGGGTTTGGTCAAGTAATTAAGAATCCCAGTAGTAGGAAATATCCTTTTATCTATAACCCTGGGAGAAGGAAAATTTTGTACAACCAAAAGAATTATATTCACCGTAGTCAGGTAATTACTTCAGCATATAACGCCATTCTAGGAAAAACAAGCTTACACGAGTTTGGAATTGTGACTTCTTCCTTTCACCAATGCCTAAAATTCCAAACAAATGAAGGAATATGTTGCATTAAAGGTTTTCAATCATTAGCCAAAACATGCAACATATCAGCAATACAATGCCAAGACAACGCGATCGTAGCCAGAAAAAAGAAGAACTCTCGAAATACTACAAAATGTAACACCCAAATATCTGAAAATAACAAAAAAGCCCATCCCATCAGAAAAAACTACAACAGTAAAACTATCTACAGACAAGGAACTCAAAATTGGAACAGGATTAAGTGATGAAGAAAAAAGAAAAATTATCAAATTACTAAAAAACAATTTAGACATTTTCGCATGGAAAGACTCAGACCTCAAAGGAATAAACAGAAAAATCATCGAGCACAAACTTGAGATAGATCCAAAAATTAAACCAATAAAACAAAAATTAAGGTTCCTGAGCTCAGAAAAAAGAGAAGCAACTTTAGCCGAGATTAGAATTCTAACCAAAAATGGTTTATCAGAGAAGTAAAATATCCCAGATGATTATCAAACATCGACATGGTTAAAAAATCCATAGGAACATGGAGAATGTGCATTGACTTCACAACACTAAACAAATTTTGCCCAAAAGACAACTACCCTCTACCCATGATCGATCAATTAATAGACAAAAGCACAAGATATGAACTACTCAGCTTTATGGATGCACACTCCGGGTACAATCAAATACCCATGAATAAGAATGACGAAGAAAAAACATCTTTTATCTCCGAAAATAGGAACGTACTGCTACACCAAAATTCCTTTCGGTCTAAAAAACGCTGGTGCAACTTTTCAAAGATCAATGGATAAAATATTTAAAAACCAAATTAATAGAAATATCGAAGTCTATGTCAACGATATTCTAGTAAAATCAAAAATCAAAGAAAATCACATTCAAGATTTAAAAGAAACCTTTGACAATTTGAGAGAATCTGGAATCAAACTGAAACCAAGCGAATGCATTTTTGGAGTTAATGAAGGGAAATTATTAGGTTATATCATCACTCCAAGCAGAATTAAGCCAAACCCCGAAAAAAATCCAAGCCATAGAAAACTTAGAAATCCCTAAAAATCTGAAAAGACCTACAATCCCTGAACGGAAAAATAGCAGCACTACACAGATTCATCCCTCGATTAGCAGACAAATGCAAAAATTTCTTCAAAATACTCAAATCCGGTAAAGGAAAATCGAATGAAGCTTTAAAAAACATAAAGAAAGAATTGACAGAATTACCCACACTACAAACACCCGAAAGAGGAGAAACCTTATTTTTATACATAGCCGTTTCAGAATCAGCAATCAGCTCAGTTCTTATAACAGAGAAAAACCAAACCTAGAAACCAATTTTCTATTTTTCCAAATTACTCCAAGGAGTAGAAAATACCTACTCCCCACTAGAAAAATTGGCATTCGCAATAATCATATCAGCCCGAAAGTTAAAACCATACTTTCAGGCACATCCAATAAAAATCCCAACCAAATATCCTCTATTACAAACACTCCACAAACCCGATATCTCTGGAAGAATGAACAAATGGGCCCTCGAATTAACCGAATTCGATATAACTTTCGTACCAACTAAGGCCTTAAAAGGACAAATCCTCGCCGATTTTCTAGTAGAACTAACTCCCAACAACCAAGAAGAAAAAAGCAAAACATGGAAACTCTTCACAGATGACTCGTCCGGTAAAAACAAATGCAGAGCCGGAGTAGTTCTAATAGATCCTTCCAACATCAAACTTGAATACGCTTGCAGTTTTTCATTTCAAACCACCAACAACATCGCAGAATACGAAGCCCTTATAGCAGGATTAAAAATAGCTGAACACTTAAAGATTAAGAAGTTAAAAATATTCATTGATTCACAACTCGTTCACGGCCAAATAAGAAACGAATTTGAGGTAAAAGAACCTACCTTAAAAATGTACAAAGAAAAAACAGAAACCCTACTACAAAACCTCTCAAAAACACATATTAACCTAATTAATAGGAACCTAAACAAATAGGCCGACACATTAGCCAGGCTAGGTGCATCTTCAAACCAAACAACAGAAAAAAGACGGATACAACTAGAAAACATAACAACGCCATCCTTTAAGATCTACTCAATCTCAAGTAGCAAAATCGACTGGAGAACACCTATTTTTAACTTTCTAAACTGTGAAATACCAGAAGGCAACGAAATGGAAAAAAGGAAAGTTAAAAACCAATCAACACGATTCACAATCATCGACAACGAACTATTCAAGAAAGATGAAAAGTCAAAGGACCAACCATACAAAATATGCGTCTCACGCGAAGAAGGTAAAAAAATTACATCAAACATTCACAATGGAGCAAATGGAGTCCACCAAGGTGGTAGGAAATTGCGGTTACAAGTTCAAAGACAAGGATATTTTTGGCCACAAATGGAATGGGATACAAACGAGATAGCCAAAAATTGCAGAGAATGCCAACTACACGCTAATATCCCAAAAATATCATGCACTGAACTAACTAGCATCACAACCCCGGTACCCTTCGCCAGATGGGGAGTCAATATCGTAGGACCTTTCCCAGTAGCATCCTATGGCAAAAAATTCTCATTTGTAGCTATAGACTATTTCACAAAGTGGACAGAAGCAGAACCAGTAAAGTCAATCACACAGGAAAGTGCGGTAAAATTCATATTCATATTCAGAAATATAGTATGCAAGTTCGGAGTACCGTTACAAATTATCACTGATAACGGAACACAGTTCGCAAGCGGAGGATTAAAAAAGTTCTGCAAAGACAATGAAATTAAACTAAGTTTCACCTCAGTATACCACCCACAAACTGACGGTCAGGTCGAAGCAACGAATAAAAATTTGATTAAAATTTTGAAAAGAAAAATCAACGACAATCCCAAAGAATGGGCAAACTTAATATCTGAGGTACTTTGGGCATATAGAACGACCATAAAAATTGCAAACGGATACACCCCTTTCAGTTTAGCTTTTGGCCTAGAAGCAATCGCCCCATGCGAATTAGTCTGGCCATTCGCAAGAATAATCAGTTACATACAACGAAAAAACTAATGAAAAAAATTAGCAGAAAATATAGACATCATCGATGACATCAGAGAACAAGCAGAAATCAAAGAAGCTGCATATAAAAGAAAAATTGAAAGAATGTGCAATAAAAGGCTAAGAAACGCCAACTTATCACCAGGAGACCTGGTTCTCAGAAACGCTCGTCTAACTCTAACAGAGCAAAACAAAGGCAAGTTATCTCAAAACTGGGAAGACCCTTACATAATCAAAGAGGAATGGAAAGCAGGAATATTTAAACTAATAAAGGAAAATGGACAAGAAATACCCAGAGTTTGGCACGCAAACAATCTGAAAAAGTACTACCAGTAATCAACAAGAAGCAGGAAAGTTCTTGTAAATATTGTAAAAACATGTAAATATTATCCTAAAGAATAAAAGCCATCTTTTTTCTTTCAACATAGCACAAGATCATTCAAGGTACGAATTTTTTTTTACTCAGCCCCTTTCTATACAATCAAATCCCAACAAATCAAACCAAGAAAACAAATCTCGGCACAAAAAACCAAGACCAAAAAATCTTTTGGCAACAAAAACCAAAAAGAAACATTCTTTTTGACAAATGAAAAGACCAAAGCAAGCTCGGGCAACAGTGCAAAAAAAGACCAAAAAATCTTTTGGCAACAAAGACCAAAAAAGAAACATTCTTTTTGGCAAATGAAAAGATCAAAATAAGTTTTGGCATCAAGTGCAAAAAGACCAAAACAAATTTTGGCAACAAGTGCAAAAAAAAAATCAGTGAAAATCGAGAAGAACATTTCTTCTTAGCAAAATTCTCGAAGTCTCATAACCTTTAACTTTAACGAATTCCAACAAACACTTTACTTTAACGAATTCCAACAAACACGTTACTTTAACGAATAATCCCAAGATCAAAACTGTTGGATCTGGATCAGAAGCTTAGGGGGGGGGGTAATAGTCTCTTCTCGTGATTTCTCAGACAGTGTGCGGAATACCTGAGAATGCAAGTCAAAGACAATGATATATATATATAAAGTGTTTGTTCTTTATAAGTTTACTGCAGTATATGAATACTGAGTCCACTTATTAAATTTTGACTTCTATATAACTGTAGTATATGAATACTAAATTATATAGACACATGTGTAAAAGTAAATGAACAAATATATATTCTAACTTAAAAATAAGCTTTCTAAGCTAACTGTAGTATATGAATACTAAGTTCTCTTATAAGCAAGTAAATAACATAAGTTAAAATATAGAAGTATACGTGACCAGGTGACTAGATAGATTTGTACTGAAAGTAACCTCAGTCAATGACCAGATAACTGAATGAGGGATCTGCACGAAAATAGTCAACCTCAATCTATGACTAGGTAACTGAATGAGAGATCTCTTTTTAGTTGTTTTTTATCTTGTTAAGATTTAAAATAGAAAAACGAAAAGTAAAAAGAGACACAGAGATTTTTATATTGTTTCACCCAAACAAGGGCTAAGCCAGTTCCGATGAAACACGGAGATCACTAGCCTGAAGGTAATGGCGAAACCTCTGCCAAGCTTTAAGGCTAAACGTTTGTGAACCGCCTAAGAGTATTCAGGAACTCTTAAAAACCTCTGCCAAGCTTTAAGGCTAAACGCTTGTGAACCCTTTAAGAGTATCCAGGAACTCTTAAAAACCTCTGTCAAACTTTAAGGCTAAACGATTGTGAACCACCTAAGAGTATTAAGGAACTTTTAAAAACCCTTGAACCTTTAAGGCAGATTCAACCTAAGAGTTTTCCTGAAAACTCTATAGAACCATACCGAGTTTTATGGTTGAACTCGTAGAACCTTACAAGTGTTGGTATTAAGACAAATCTCTCACAACACTTGGACCACTTACAAGATGTAAATCTTTTCTTTTAACACACTCTCAACGCACAAGAGGAGGAGAAGAAAAAGTTGAAGAACTGAGCACACAACCTTGAGAGTAACTCCCATACAAAGCTTGAACGAGAGCTAGAGCTTGAGCAAGAGAGAAAGAGTAGAGCTTTGATCCAAGGCGAGATTTAGCAAATATGGCAAGTGATAGCTTTGGCTCTTGGGTGTGCACCTCCTTTTATAGTAGACGTGAGTGGCATGGAGGTAATTTCTTCATCTTCAAAACTCCTAGAAAGAAGAGCTTGAATATAGACGTTGGAGACATGGAGCTTCTCTTGAACTTGAATTTCATATTGAGAGATTGTGTAGTATTAAATTCAAGATCATGATTGTGTTTTATTTTTGGAGATTGAACCTCCACACGTTTTTGCCTTGCTCCAATTTGAATTCTTCAACTAAGATTTTGTGTAGCATTGATTCCAAGATCTTTGTAGTTAATATGTTGGATATGCTCTTGGAATTTATCATGATTGCACTTCTACACGTTTTCTACATCTTGGGTCCATTTGAAGCTTGAATAAATAGTCTGAGAGTAAAATCGCCGGACGGGGAGAAATTGGGTGGAAAAGGGAAAGAAGTTAGGTTAATTCGATATACCTAACTTCTTAGTCGTTACCACTGTAGCAGTTTAGTTATGTGTAATCACTGCTGTTAACTCACAAATCTGTATTGTTTAATTGATGATTACATCTCAGTATTAATAGTTAACACGCCATTGACTAATTAACTAACTACTGATACAATTTTAACTATCTATCTATCTAAATGGACCAATAACCGGATAGCGGCCCGAATCTATGTTGGCCCGATTACGTTATTTTAAGTGGTTAAAATTGCAGTCTCGTCCTCGTACTTCTTCACATTTCTCGACTGCCTTTATAAGTGGTGCATTTTAACTCTTTGACCTCACAGTTTCTTAATTTCCTTAGACAAACCTGCATAACCATATATTCTATTTATTTGTATGTCGGTCCAGTTCAGTATAATCAATTTATTAATCACCTTGATTACTCTTTTATCCTCAAGATACATTTGTAATTATGTTTTCTTTAATTCCACTACTTCAATCTCATTTTTGAAGTTCACGAAATCATCATCTTCGGATTTTCTTGTAATTTTCCGTCTTAATTTGTGAAGCTGAAATAATGAAACACAAAATATTGAGATCTAAAACTTCCAAGCCACGACCACCCGAATCTACAAGTCACGACCGTGTTCGGCTGTTCCAAAACTTTCAATACCGGAATCTAAAAGACTAAAACCTTAGAAACAAAAAAATTAATATATACTATATATTGATGAAAAATAAAAAAATATACATAAGTTATGAAATATATAATATAAATCTATAATAAAAAGTTATATAATATAATTATAAATATAAAATATAATAAAAATGTTAAACGAACCGAACCGTTCGTCGAACCTCAACCAAGGTTTGGGTTCGGTTCGTTTAACTAACCGAATCGAATAGTTCGTCGAATACCAAACTTTTTTTACATATGTGCATATATACAGCTTACCTCACACCTTTCGTATTGATTTAATCAAGTGATCTTGCGATCATTTAAATCTTTACAACCATTGGGGACTGATATTTGATTGCTATAATGAGTATGCCTACGTCGTTTTTACGTAGTGAGCATAAGACAATGGTTGGGTGAAAAAACTCTGGTGTGCTTCTGACATCGATCTTTTCCTTTTTTTAGGAAAAACTCTGTCATCACCTTTCAGTCTACTACTTTCTACTTTTACAAAGAGCTCAAACTGTGGAGATTGAGCTTCCTATGACAATGATCAATTTATGCAATTGATCATCCCAATGTTCATCAAAAACCATACCTTTCTTAGTCGAATGAATCAGAAATCTACCTTTAGTTAAATTCTGACCCATTCTAAACTTTTGAGTTACATTTTGTTAATACAGGTTTCTACTTAATTTAAAACAATATAAAATAATACAAGATAATAAACACTTAATTTGATGTTTCTAAGCCCACCGTCGTTTCTGCTGTATGTGTGTTTCTTGTTCATATATCTATTAGACTTTGCTCTTGTTGTGTTCTTTTGACCTTGTATCTTGTTGCTATGAAGGTCTTTGTGATATTCTTCACTATTCTTCTTTTAATTTCTTGTGGTCTTGTGATACGTTCGATCCTCTACATTGCATTTAACATTAAATTATTTATTTCCTGATTTCCATCTACGTTTATTATATCTTTCCATGCATGCTGATTTAGCAATTTATGATTTGTTTTCAGATTTGTTAGTATTTGTAAGGTTATATAAAGTCATATTAGTATGGAATAAAGAAAATCAATCTTGAGTATTATAATTCTTTTCAATTGTAAGAGATCCGAGAAGCTCTGGTCTCCCTTTCCCTGGTACGAAGCGTATCAATTGGTGCTTTCAATGAGAGAGATCTGAGAAGCTCTGGTCTCCCTTCCCCTGGTACGAAGCGTATCAAAGGGAATCACCGTTCTCTCTCTCGCTATGGTAGAACGAGGTAGCTCTCGTGCTGGTATGAACAACATTGACGAGTTTAAGAAGAGCGTCGACGAATCATTCCAACTTCAGGCGATTGAGATCGCTGCTTCCCGCGAAGAGACAGCAAGGCTCCAAGCATCTCTCTAAGAACTCCTTTTGCAGGTCAAAGGCAAACAACCGGTGGCTGATGCAGAGCATAGTAAACACCCTGATCAGGAGGTGGAGTTTGAACGTGGTCGGAGTAAACATCGTGGAGTTCTTAGGCAGATCCGAGGACGGACTGTCTTCCGAGGGAGAGGGGATTGATACGTTCGATCTCTACATTGCATTTAATATTATATTTAACATTAAATTATTTATTTCCTTATTTTCATCCACGTTTATTATTTCTTTCCATGCATGTTGATTTAACAATTTATGATTTGTTTCCAGATTTGTTAGTATTTGTAAGGCTATATAAAGCCACGTTATTATGGAATAAAGGAAATCAATCTTGAGTATTATAATTCCTTTCAATTGTAAGAGATCCGAGAAGCTCTGGTCTCCCTTCCCCTGGTACGAAGCGTATCATCTTGTGTACCTGTCTTCATGTACTCTTTTGTTTCTTTCTGTCCAGATGCCTCATACTGCAACTGTTGTATATGCCCATGTTAGTCCTCAATATGGTGTCTTTTTAGTTCTGCTATTTGCCTCCATCATGACCTGTTGTAATGATAATTAGTTTGTACATGTTATATATTATACCTGATTCTTTGTTTATTAAGTATATATTGCCATATATAGGTCATTTAAGAATTTGTAATGGAAGAAAACGTGGTCTTATGATTCTCATGGTCATTTTTGCATAATATGCAGTCTGTGTTGTCCACTCTCATTCTATCTGCGCGTCCAGTCTACTCTCATGGATATCTTACTTCACCTAGCCCTCCAAAGTGTTATGTTAAATTTTTTAATGTTTGTAATCCATACTCCCTCTCATAAGTGGTCTGTTTTTTCTTCTTCTGTTTCTTAAGGATTCTCATGCATTTTTATGAGTTAGTGATGTTTCACTTCCTACCCAAGTGCGACTGTATTGTTGTTTGCATTTTATCACCTTTTCTATTTCATTAATTTTTGTTGTCTATTATATCTGCCCATATGGCATAATCTAAACTTGGATGCTTATTAATCTCCCTAAAGACACTCCCTTTTACATACCTATTCCTCATCCATGAAGCCCATATTGAGTCTTGGGCCGACCATATCCTACCTACTCTACTGATTCTGACCGTTTCTGCTGATTTTATGAAGCATCTTAGTCTTAAGCCCCCTCCTTTTTAGGTAAAGTCATTTGTATCCAAGTAAAGTCTTGTATCTATATGATATAGATTGCAATTCCTTAAGGGTCTCTATTGACAGTCTACTTGACATATTCCAAAAATTGAATATGTCTATGATATCCCAATGGAATAATTGTACTCTCCCCACGTGAGATAACAACCTATTTTCATAACCTTTTATCCTTTTCCGACTTATAATACTGCATGATGGTGAAAATAAATTCAAGGCTACACCGTGGTTTGAACTAGAAAGCATGGCAATCTGGAAGTCGATGTGTACTAGGGACTGTCCGAAAGAGTCTGCCGATCAACCGACCAGTGATGGAGGTTGATGGTCATAAATCATGATAATCATCTGAATCTAATTTTTCTCTTTACTTATTTCTAATATTCCGTTATAATCAACTCTCATTTCAATTTCAATTTTAATTCTAATCTATTTCGTCAAAAAAAAAAAATCTGATGCTGTTTTAGTTTTTGCATTAAGTAAAATTTTATTGATCAAATGAAGTGGAGTTATTCCTACCTATCAAGAAAATGATAGATGAACTAAATAGCTTTAGTCCTGTCCTTGTATGTTTTAAATATATAAAAGTGGATTAAGTAAAATGCTAAAATCTTATATTATTTATTTGTTGGAAAGCATTTTCTTCATAATTGTTCTTCAAGCAAAATCTTGAAGAAAAGACAAGGCATTAAGAAAAATACACTAAAGTAATAAAAAAAAGTCGATTATCATTTGGCAAACAAAAAAAACTGCTAAGAAACCCCGGACGGGAAAACATTTTCTCCTAAGTAAGAACAATAGAATAAAATGTTTAAATCACTCGCTTTCTATATTACATACAAAATCATGATTTTCGATCTACACTCGGCCAAAATGGGTACTACCTTTTCAATGAGTAACTTTCATTTTGTCCTGCCACAGATCTTTAAGCAATGAACAAATAGTTATCTTTTGGCACACTTCAGTGATTAATTAATTGACGAGGACGAAAATGTGCTAGTCCAGATGACATGCTGCTGTCCTCACCCATAAAGGTTTTCCTACCATAGACTTTTCGTGAACCCCAAGGTAAGATGCATTTAACCTGCAAACATTTTATTAATCAATAATTCAGTATGATTTGTTTTGATGACAGATTATTTTCCGAAGATGCACACAGTTACTCAAGGAATTTACTAACTTGTCGACATCAGGGATAGTCAAGGGATCATAAACTTCTCTATGCTCAACAAATGAAGCAGGGGCACTAACTGCAGCCATTTCTGGATTGCTTTCCACCTGAATGTAAAAAAAAGGATGAATAAACAAAAATTTAAAGAGTAGAAATCAATTAACTATCCAAAAATATGATAAAGTACGAGAATCCTACTATCCTAAGAAAAATTAATATATATATAAATATATTGTTCTAGCAAGCAATCTTGCCTGTTGAGGGTACTGTCCATATCCAGCATATGAACCATATGCATACGAAGAGGGATCATTAGCCGCCCCATATGCATATGGATCGTAGCCTTGTCCATAACCATAATAAGCACCCCATTGATTAGGATCAGCTTGTTGACCCCAAACACCAGATTGATCCTGCAAGAATGTTTTTTAAAGCAAGAACAAGATATAAAGAAACATTTATGGCATACAATTGCATTTTTTTAAATGGTAAATAACTGATATCTGGTTTCCACAGCCATTGGGGATTAAATTACAAACCTCTTGTATTTATATAGAATCTTAAAAATTAAATTTAACGAATGCATGATCATGAAGTGGTGTACACTAATAATTACCTGAAAACAATAAAAATAAAATGGAAAATGGTGGAACAACCCTTCATGAACATTACACAACCCATTAAAGAGAAACTTAGAGAAAGTATGCCCATAAACTAAATGGCCGAACATGGACTTATGTTTTAAAGAAAAACAAATAAACAGCTGTTAAGAATGTGTCAATGTGACATTCCTTGCATTATGAAAAAAATTCCTTGTCAAATACAGGAGTAACTTTTTTTATGGTAATTTTTTTATTAATAAGATCAAAATAAAAATAAAAACTTTAGTAGTATAATAGTAGAAACACAATTATTTCAACACATACATGTATCCAGAGTCAGTAGTCACTACTAGTCAACATCTACACTAAGTGCATTCTTGGAACAATAGGAACTCTGGTTAGAATTCTAAAAGAAGATGAGAGCCTAATCAGCATTTCTTAGATGAATAAGAGAAATAACTTCTATGCAATGAGAAAGTCCTTTATAATTCTCTCTGGTCACAATCCAATATAGAGGATCCTCGTGTATTCTGCCATGCACTTACACCTCTCTTTCCAGATATATCATATAACTACCTCCTCAGTAAACCAATGTAATCCCCAGCTCAAATGTCTATTTGTCTTTATTAGTCTATTAACTTTATTAAATTATTTTCAACATATTAGTAGAGAGTATCGACTAAAAAACTAATTGATTTTTTTGGAAAAGCAGCAATTGATGAGATGTTTGTGAACACTTGAATTTTTAAAAATCTAAAATAATAAAAAAATATCTCGTGAAAAAACAGTATTTGTTGACCAGACAAGTTCATGTATTAACCTGTTTGTGTACAGCACTTCTGCCCCAAGACAGACGGACCATTTGTTGACCGATCACAGATCCATGTATTCTTAGCATGGCCTCTTCAGCAAATGGCCTGAAGAACAGAAGAAATCAATAAGAAAAATGCAAGAACCATCATCACGTGTTAATATTTATGCTATACTTGGCTCTATTTTTCTCATTTTTCATTCAAATTAGAATGACAACTTCAGCAACCCTTGGGTAGGATGCTATTTAGAATGGGTGAAAGGACTGGATTTGGAAAGATCTAAAATTAAGCTCGTATATCGGTCGGATTCGGCTCGGATACCCTGGTATCCAAATCCGGATAATATCCGGATAATCCGAATCCGTCTGAATAATATCCGGATAGGAAAATCCGAATCCAAATAACTTTTTATAAAAACCTTAAAAAATCTTAAAATAAAATTATAAAAGTATAAAATCACCCTTAATAAAGTTAATTAATAGTCAATTAATCACCCTAAAATCCGGATATCCGGAAGTCAATTTATATCTATCCAGATATCCGAATCCGGAATTATCAACCAAATTCGGATAGCATTTTTGGTATCCGGAAATCTGAATTCGAATAGACATATTCGAATTCGAAAACGGATACGGATACGGATACGAATACGGATTTCGGTATACCATTTAATTAAGAGATATTGTCAACCAAGGAAGAGATATATTTTTCATTTGACCATATTTAATTAAATAAGGACTAAAACTTATTGAAGAATATTAAAGGCTGGACTGGAAAACTTCAGCTCCAAATTTCAAAATAACTGACCCTATCATATTTTTTGTATGGTGCACACATTTTTCATCTTTTTAAGAGTAGTATTTCCATTGTATGTGAAGTTGTGAAATGTAAAGAAAAAATGAATAAAAAAAGCAGTACAAGAATTAAAATAATTGTGATGCGCCATGGAATATTACTGATATACTAATAGGGCGTGTTTTTGGAATGGCACGTCCGCACGACGTTCACCGTGTGGACGCCACATTTCACCGTCCACGTCCCACCTCATCCGATCTCGCCGTCTGTCTCGAGTGGAGGTAAATCGCGATTCCGCGATGACGCGGGTGGGGTTTTGCGACAACAATCGTGAGGTCTGTCGTCCACGGAATCGTGATTCCGCATTCCGCATGTCAATCGCAGTTCCGGAGAGGACATCACGTGCGGTACCTGCGCGCGATGTCACGATGTCGTTCTCATTCCAATTTTGGGATTGCGATGCGGGACAACATCACGAGCGGACATCACATGATGTCGTCCGCAGGTACCGCACCCAATTTCAGGTGCGGTATGTCCGCACCTGAAACTGGGTGTATACTAACAACTAATGAAGAACTAGAAGCTAACAAATAACTACAGAAAAGAATATACTAAATAATTAATATTTAAACTCGGACATTAGCATATTTGATCTAGGAAATATTATAACAAAATTAACAAATAATGATGGATGTATTGAAGATTTGAACATACCTGGCTGCATACTGTACAAATCCGCATCCCCTTCCAGGAGGTATTTTAACATACGCAAGTTCACCAAACTGTGCAAATATTTGCTTCAATTCATCCTCGGAAATATTGGGATCCAATCCCCCAACAAATATCTGCAAAGGATTTCAGTTAATACAAGGTTCATGAAAAGGATGTATCAAGAAAAACACATAAAAAAATAATCACGCCTGGACTGATAGACTAACCGTTGTGTTTGTTACATCAGGATCCAGTGGAACAGGCTGCAACTGTGATACTGCAGCTACTGCTGCTGGCGCAACATAAGCTGATGTTGGATAGATAGCTAAAATGAAATATCAACCAATCACATTAGCGACAAGACTACACCTGGCTTTTTATCAAGTTGAAATATGTATGGGATTCGGTAAAACTGTAGAAGTAAAAGAATGTTATGTTCTGGACAGGAATCACATAAGGATTTTGGTCTATACCTTACTAACAAACCACCATAGTTTTGTCATTTTGATGCTGTTTAAATCTGGTAAATAGTTAAATACTGTAACCATAACCCATCCAAAGTTGAGAAAGAGAGAGAGTATGGATCGAAATGAAACAAATATATGTTGGTCACATGTATTACTGAACTAGATAATAAACTAACTATTCGTAACCAATCATTTTTCGTTTAAATAACAAGAAACACTTTCAAAATGAGTAAAATACAAAACCTAAAATTGGACATAGAAGGTTGTTAAAATAACGAGAAGAATCAATTATTAGAAGGATTAAAATAATTGTCTTATTACACAGGGTTTGTTTAGGAAAATGATCTGTTAAGTTTCCAAATCAAATGAAAGCACCTAAGCATTCTCAAATGATCCTTGACTTCCTATAAATATGATTCATATGTAAGTTGTAACCAAGGAGGCTACTATGACTATGAGTCTGATGGATGAATGAATAGGTTATTGAACCTTTTGGATTCTATTATGTAAAAATTCTAAAAATTTGTTATATCTTCATGGCAAACCTGGTGGTATTTACAATCATACATAAATGCATAATTTTATAAAACAAACTAAATAGTAAATTGGCGATAGTTCCTTAACATTTTTGTGGGATTTAAAATTTCGTAATTATCATCTTAAAAAATATGCAACTAAAAAAAGAACCTTTGATAGCTGGGTATTGCTGAACTCCAATAGTTTTTTTGGGTGTAGCTGCACTTATACGCATGGGCCTGGTTGAGCAATACATTCCATTCATTTCACTCATTGCACGATTTCTTTCACTCTCTTCAGCAAACTTGACAAATCCATACCCTTTAGAACGCCCAGTGCTAGGATCAGTAACAACTTTGGCACCTCTAACTGATGAATATTGAACACGGAAAGTCTCCTGAAGCAAATAGTCTGTCACATCAGGGGCTAGATCACCAACAAAGATGGAATGATCAATTCCACCATCAATCCGTTTTTCTCCAGTTCCAAAAGAAGCCCAGTTCAGTCTAAACATCAGTTCGGTCCCTGGCATTGGTGTTCCGTTGTATGTTTGCAAAATTCTTTCTGCAGCTGCATGGGAGACAAACTCCACAAACCCGTAACCTTCAGGCTGACCAGTTATCTTATTTCGTATGATTTTTATAGAAAGAAGCTGTTATCGAGAAAGTAAAAAAAAAAACATTCGCTTAGTTTAATGTTCGTTAATTTCTACACTTCACTAATAAATTAATTATCTTGAATTCCTAATGACAAATAGAAATTGAAAATGTGTGATGAACTAATGATATCAATTATCCACAGCCATAGTGGTTGACTCTTCTAAGATGGTTGCATAACTCTGGTGAAAACTGAAAAAGTGAGAACATATAATCATTTTTAACAAAAAGAGTGTTTTGAGTAAATTAAAATGGCAAATGGTGTAGAAACACGAAAGACTTAAATTTAATTGTTCATTTTACCTAGATTTGGAGACCGACTAGGACAAAAAAAATAACCTCTTTTTTGTTGTACACGAAACTAAACTTGTTGAAAGAATGAACTGATTAACTCTCGGTTTAAAATGCATAGAAAATAACATTACCAACCAATTTCCAAATACCTAAGATTTATGATTTCATGACAAGAGAATTGAGAATCCAATAAAAGAAACAAAATAGAGAAGTAAAAGATAAATCATTGGAAACGGAAGAAGAAGAAAACCCAGAGATGAAATGATAGGTGGCATGGGGTTATTAGATATCAATTACCTCTCCAGTGTGAGAGAAACATCCGCTGAGGTAAGACTCGTCAACCCAGTACTGCAGATCCCCAATCCATAGGGTCCGCACATCCTCTAGGGTCGCTGGCTGATGATATGGGGGCTGTGACTGTGGTACATGCGGCTGATGTTGGTAAAGCGAAGCGTCCATTACTTGGCCTCGGGGACGCCGGCGTTCTCTGGTCCTTTAGAACGTGAGACGGAGGGACGGGCAGGCGGCGGGCTCACACAATTTTATTATACTTTATAGATTGTATAATTGTATTATTCGCTTATCACGTGTGGAGTACCCACTTGGTGAGTCTCAAGTGAAAATTTATCATTTTAAATTTTCATTATAGTAAATATAGAGATAGATGGACATTATTTTGCAAAACGTCTAATACTTTACTTTAATCTATATTGTGAATTTGTGTTAAATATAGGGATGGAAATATGAAAATCCGTTTTTTTTTTTTTTTTTTTTTTTTTTTTTGATAAGATATAGATATAGAGCTGTCAATTTCTGAATGATTTACTAGAACCAAATAATATATTATCGGACAAATCTAAATGAAAAATGTACAAAATAAGATTTGAAAGAAAAAAAATTTAGAGTAAAATCTGAAGTTTCAAAATAAAAATTTAGAGTGAGATTATGACGACTCTCCATTGCATTCTGCATAACCATCTTATAATGGACAAACCACATTTAATATTAAATAATGACTGCTAATTAAGATTTAAACAAAATCTAAACTCTGTTTATTTAAAGTTTCTGAATATGCTTGACGAATTCAAACATTAGTGATTTAGTGTTCCATTTTCTTTTTTTTATAAACAGCCGCGGTGCATTCTCCAAACATCTTTCTACAATTCTATCTTTCTTAAAATCTTGAAAAATTACCCGTCTAAGATTGTTTAAGAGTTAAAACTACACACCTACAATTTTTATGACCATTTTACCTTTAATTTTTTTTATAATTTTCTTTGATATGTCATTGTCAATAACGGGCAAAAAATGTACTCACTCATCGTCCTCCCACCTCCCTTATTCAACTCATACTTCTATTCTATACGTCGTCCTTCCGTCTCTCCTCCGGTCACTCCTCCGTCGGCACCAACGTATGGGTTGCTGACTCCGTCTTTAATTTTAGCAACCCACTTCCCGTTGTCGAACCCCAACTCCGTTGCCGGTGTGTGATAGGAAATTAGACATCTGCTCCATTGCCGAACCCCAACTCTGTTTTTGCAAATGCCTGTGGAGCCATTGTGGTTCAAAAAAGAGGTGCGATTCCAGCTCTTTCCACAAAAAAGACGGTTGTCAAACTTGTTCAGGAAGTTACAAAGAGGAATCGATTACTTTATCTAAATTAGCTTTATAAAAGGATAGAATGTATTATTAAAACTGGTCTGAAAAATCTTTTTATTAAGCTAATTTAACCATCACTGGAATCCAGATCTCCGTCTGGCTCCGACCACCAGAATCCCTAAAATCCTCGTTCAACGCTCAACACCGGGTAGTCGGGTGTGTCCTTCGCGGTATTCGAGTAATATTTTCGAGATGTTAGACAAGTGGGTCATTGTAACGAGTAAACGGGTATATGTGCAGTCAACACAATTTACTAATAATAGGTAAATTAGAAAAAATTACCACCTAACACCTAAACTTGATAGTAGTTTTGACCACCAAATCATTAGGTGGTTAGTTTTAAAACTTTCCCTAAAATCTTTCTATAATTCTAGTGTTCCAAAGTCTTTTCACTCTTCTGTAAAGCAACTTCTTTAAATCTTCTAATGTTGTCCACTCAGCCTGACACCCATCAGCTTTAAATCTTCTAAACATTTGGAAATGGAATTTGGATCGACGATCACATCAACCTAATGATGATGTTTGGAAGAAGAAAGAAAAATTAACCCAAACAGAGTCGATTCAAGGGAATTTTGACACTTCTAATATCAGTTTAATTCATCCATTAGAGTGTAATTAGTAGTAGGGGTAGTTTTAATGGACTAAATTTAATTGTCGGGGGAAAAACTGACGGTTCAAAATCATTACTCTGTTTACAAATTTATTTATTTCCTTTGCAATCCCCCCACCACCCCTTCACTTCCCACACTGTTGCATTCTGCTAGAGAAGTAGAGAAGAAGCCATGGAAGCAGATATGAAGGATTTGGTGTTCTCCTGGTCACTGGATGATATATTCAACGAAAATCTTTACAGAAATAAGGTACGTATGAGATTTATTATGGTGTTTTTTTGGCAGAAATGAATCGTTTTATGGATTATCATCATCTTGTTTGATAATGAATATGGATTGGCAGGTGAAAACAATACCTGAAAGATTCGGATCGCTCAGAAATTATCTTGAGTGTTTTTTCTTTCCACTGTGTGAGGAGTTAAGATCAGATATTTGTTCTGCATTAGAAGCATGTTGCAAAGCTCCTTCTACTGAGATTCTATTAGATAAAATGATAAGCAAAGTAGAGAATGGTTATAATATTGAGATTGTGCATTCAGAAGTGTGTGGAAGTGACGAAAAATTTGAACCCATTCCTGGAGATTTATTTTTGCTGTCAGATTATAAGAAGGTTGATGTCTCCGATCTCAAAAGAAGGTACTTCAACATAGGATTTATTGTTTCTGGTGGCTTGTTCGGCAATCAACCAAACAAGTACCACATCGAATCGGCGGAAGAGATTCCAGTTGGAAAATACAAACAGCAAATGAATAAAAAGATCAACTCCAATTCCAACCAAAGTCTTTATGCCATTTCATTGCTGAACTTGATCCCCTATCGTCGAATTGGGAAGGCTATTCATTTCAAACATTATAAATATGGCAAGAAACAAATCAACGGCGATGACGACAACATCGTAAATAAAATTCTGTCACCGGATTACTCGCTCGAAGTAGAATCATCTGGTAATCCATTAATCTGCGAAAAATATTTCCATCCGATGTCTCTGTCTGATCTGAATGAATCACAGCTTGGAGCAGTATTGAGTGTTATAAATAAAGTTGCAATCCATGATTGTTCTTCATCCCCTTTTAGTTTGATATGGGGTCCTCCGGGCACCGGAAAGACAAAAACAACAGCCACTCTGTTATTTGGTTTGCGGAACACCGGATGCCAGACGATAATATGTGCTCCTACAAACATCGCCACTCTCGAAATCGCTAGGAGACTTGTTAAATTAGTAAAGCAACATCACGGTCGTACATCAGATATTGTTTTGATGGGCAACCCAGATCGGATGAAACCAGCAATTGAAGAAACTGAACTGAAGGAAGTGTTTTTACCACATCGGGTGCGTAGATTGTCTGATTGCTTTGCAAATTTAACTGGATGGAGATATCAATTGAATCAGGTGAAAGATATTCTTCAAGATGGGCTGCAGATGTACAAAAAATATCTTGTTGATGAAAAGAAAGAAAAAATCTACTTGAGTTTGATAGATTTCATTAACTCAAAATATCAAACAGCATCACAAAACTGTATCAACTGTCTGAAAGTGTTGGTTAGGGATCTACCAAGTTGCACCGTTTCCAGCACAAATATGCAGAATATGGATATGCTCGTTGATGCTCTACGAGTTTTTCAAAAACACCTCATGGATTTATTTAAATCTAAATCAGACAGTGTTGATCGTAGCTCTAGAGACAAGTGTATTGGGATTATTACAACTCTTCTCGATGAAGACATCGGTCTCGACCTTCCTAAGTTGAACAACTCGAATTTAATCGAACACTACTGTCTGAAAAACGCAACACTTATATTTTGCACGGCGTCGAGTTCATACAAGCTTTACAGGTTATCCAACTCAAAGTCCAAGATAATTGTTATAGATGAAGCTGCAAATTTGAAGGAATGTGAAGCCTTGATTCCACTGCAGTTATCGAGAGTTAAGCATGCGGTTCTTGTAGGGGATGAACGACAGTTACCGGCATTGGTAAAAAGTAAACTTTCTTCGGATGTTATGTTTGGAAGAAGTTTATTCGAAAGATTGAGTTGTTTAGGACACAAGAAACATCTTCTTGACATCCAATACAGAATGCATCCCTCCATTAGCAGATTTCCAAATTCTATGTTTTATGATAATCAGATTTTGGATGGACAGAATGTTAAAGATGGTAGTTATCTCAAGTCTTATCTCCCTGGTAAGATGTACGGTTCCTATTCCTTCATCGACGTGGGTGACGGACAGGATATTATGGAGAATGGTGGAACTAGTCGGAAAAACATTGTCGAAATCGATGCTGTTTTTAGCATACTTGGAAAACTTTCCAATGGTACAATCCTACTCACTTCTTACATTGTTTTGACCTAATTTTTCTTCTTCTTTTTCTTCCATCATATTTCATATTTGACCAGAATGCCGTAAGAAGAAATTGAAATTGAGTGTTGGGGTGATATCACCATATTCTGCGCAAGTTAAGGCGATTCAAAAAAAGCTTAAGAGTTCCCGGTCTTTTTTTCATGATTGCCTTGTGAAGGTGAGTTCTGTGGATGGATTCCAAGGTTCCGAGGAAGATGTGATCATCATTTCCACCGTCCGATCTAATCGTCCTGGAAACATTGGATTTCTTAAGAATCCTAATCGGATAAATGTTGCATTGACGAGGGCTAAGTACGTAGTATAACTAACGACATATGTTATTATCACTTAAGATTTTAAACTTGTTTTTATTTAATTACTCACAAATTTACATCAGGCATTGCCTCTGGATCGTCGGAGATAGAGCAACTTTGTCCAAAAGTGAATCGATTTGGAAGAAAATGGTCAATGATGCAGAAGCTCGTGGTTGTCTTTTTCCTGCAGAAGATCACCAATTATATCGAAGAAACAAACCCAACATGCAGAATGATTTTAAGATTGTTCACGATGATGATGCAAGAATTGCATCTGATTTCTCGCAATTAAGCATAAAAAACGAGAACATGAAAACAAGTGATGAACATGAGTATCACGCGGTGATGACAGAGCTGGGCACGACAGCAAACATGGCTGAAGAGGATGCTGTAAATCTGAGAAGCTCTGTGTGGCAAAAAATTCTGTGTCGCAAAAAATCATGAAGGATGCATTCATTATCTGATGGTTTTTGTGTTTGATTTTTGATTGTGGTGAACGTTAGAAAAACTATTCTAATTAACTGCAATATCATATAAGAATCATTTTGAACCAGGTTCAATTTGAATTGCCAGTATCATTCATATGCAGTGAGGTATTTTTCTTGACATGCTTAAGAACTTAAAAATCACAATGGGAATGGCCGAATGAGGGATTAAAATCACCAAAAAAAAACCAAAGTATCTTTTAATTATAAGTGGGTCCAACTCGTTTACAATTTTAATTTTGGTGTACAACACTTCCCCCATGATCCAAGATTCCAAGTACACTTAAAAATGCGTTGCCCACGTCAAACTTCCAAAAACAGTAAAACGTTAACTAAAAAATCAACATAAACCATGTCGGCCCATATGGGTCCATGTGTCATACCATCTGAAATAAGTGTTTAATTAAGTATCTGTGTAATAAATGTAATCTGGGTCCACTCCAATTATAATTTTTTTTATTTGGTACTTACTACTTAGCATTAATAAAAATGTAATTTTTTTTTTAAATAGTAAACATTTAAACATTTGATTTAAAAATATTCATATTTACTTTTTATTTATTCTTTATTTAAGAAGATAGGTTTTGTCCAACAGTTAATCAATTTTAACTTTTTTCTTCCACCTGTTATAAATGAGTAACTTTTTAAGAATACCTTTTCTTTCGAATTTGTTTACGGAGTACATCAAACTCCCAAAAATCCAAAATCAACAACCCAAATTTCAACACAAGCCATATGGGTTCATGTGCTTTCCGTTGTAATGTTGACTAGCAGCAACATACACAATTCATCGGTCCATGGACCATGAGTCCATCCTATTAATAATTAAATAACATCCTAAACAAGAAACAAAGGATGATACAAAAAGATAAAAAAATATTTTGCTCTGTGTTCAACACATTACACGACTGATTAAGATTTTTTAATCAAAATTACGTAATATATCCTTACATCAAAATGAAAATTATGTGAGAATAAAACATTAGACCATTAACAATCTTTTTTAAATAACTTAATTACATAATAGAATTTTAAACTTTCAAACAATATTAATATTTACCGTAAAAATATCAAATCAAAAATTACATAGCTTAATAAAACCTTTGATAATCTTAATAGTTATTATAATTAATTGAACTAATTTACTTCAAATTATTGTATGTAAAATGAATAGAATGTAAAGTTAAACAGGATTGAACGTGTCTGGTCACTTGGCCAGTGACTAGCTTATAAGAAACAAGTTTTGGTAAACGGAACAACCCATTGTAAAAAAACGCTAGTGGAAATTTGAGAGTGTACGAGCTACGTCTGTGAGTGGCACCTAAGACTAGTGTGCCAGCATAAACCCAACGGTCATACACATGCAACAAACTGGAGGTGGAGAGAAGTTTTGGCAGTGTTAGACAGAGGCAAATAGGCAATGTAGTCACGAGTTTACTTCTGTGGTTCTGTAGTTCTGTACCGGTCTCTTCTTAGTCGCACTACCGACGGAGCTGAAAACCAATGGAAGAATTCTCAACAGAAGTAGCGTCACCGGATTCTCCGATTCACCAAAAATCGAAGCTTAACATCGCATCCATAAGATCCACAATATCGATCATCAACCACCACCTTCACCTCCTCCTCTCAGACTCCTCCGCGCTGCAAAGCCTCCAGCATAGGATCGCATCTAGGTTGTCGTCTTCTACTAAGAATCCGAACAACAATCACTTCCCCTTTTCCGACCACTCCATCCTCTCTAACCTCTTCTGGGGCGTTCAGAACCTCCACTCTTCCGTTGCCACTGATTCTCGACGGGTTAATGATGCTGACGGCGACGGCGATGTTGTTTTATCGCGCCTCGCTAAAGCGGAGAGTATGCTCCAGGTTCCGGCCTTGCTCGATGAGAACGGCACTACAGCTGGGGTTGATAATCGCTATCTTGTCTGTACGTCTTATTTTTATCTGTCATTGGTGAGGAAGTTGCAGGGAGATGAGTGGCAGGTGGCGATGCATTTTCTCCATGCATTGCTGATGTCGCCGGGGTATGTGCGGATGGAATTCACACCGGAGTTGTGTCGGAAGTTGTGGGAGGAGAGTGGTGGTGGGGTGAGGCTGAAAGGGGGAGGAAATGATGCTACCATGGATGAGGCTTTGAGACAGAGAGGAAGGAGATGTAAGGATTGGCTCATGTATTATCAGGTCGTCTCCTACGGGGAGACACCCAGATGGATCAAAGGGAGTGGTAATTTTCTCACTGTTCCCGATGATATGGGGAGAAGAAGGACGATGCCGACCAGACTGCAGACTTCACTGTAATTTCTTTCTTTCTTTTTAATCGTGCATTTTCTTCTCGATATTTTTTTTCTTCCAAATTCTACACCTGTATAGGGATTTGGCGTCCAAATTCATCATGCTGTCAAAGGCAAAAAAAATCTATGCTTATGGATATACATTTGGTCTACTAGTTTTCGTCTGTGAAATTGTATTTTAATGAGTAATCAAATTCGTCATTGTTTTTGTTCAATTGTTTCTAGTTGGGATAATTTTATTTAGATTTTGGATTGTGTGGTGTACACCCCCCCTCCCTTTGGTATCATCACAAGCAGTTTATAGATGTATACATGTATTGAGGTAATTTTGTTTAGATTATAGATGCATACTCGATGCAGTTTTGTATTTGTGATTGTTTATTAAGAACACTTATGAAATATAATGTCCAAGCACAAGTATACCCTGTGTTCAGATATTTCTGGTGTGGTCAATTTTTCCCATCATCAAAATAAAAACTTTCTGTTTGAAATTTTCTTCAATGGATAAATACGAGGAGAGATCTGAATCCAAATTTTTGTTTGGTATGCTTAGGCACAAGATGCTTGAAAATGCCAAGGATTCATCCATGGTTCACCAAGACAATTTGCAGATATCCCAGGAGGTAAGATATTTTGATTGACCTTTTGTAAAAGAATTCATTTATCCATCCGTCATTACGTAAGTATTGGGAATTGATTAATTGTTGTCATGCCATGGTTATGTTAGGGTGAAATTCCCTGAGTCCCTAACAGCAGTTAACTTGCTGGAGAAGAAGAGCTTTCAAGAGAAAAGATATGCAATTAGACAAATTCAGATTAACTGCAATACAATAGTTCATATAATTTTATGATTTATCTCCTAAAAGGCAACTGCTAAATTGCTAATAGACCATAACTAATTAACCAACAGTGTTTAGGACTTTAGTCTAGGATAACACTTTTACTGGTTAGAATTTAACCTAGGGTCTAATTATAATTATCTGTTGACCTCAGTTCTGAACGTAATCATCGAGCTTTGGAGGTACGTTCCTCTGTCTCTTAGCTGGAGATGGGAGGAACGTGTGAGGTTTCTTGCTGAAGAGGCTTTCTAGAAATAAAATAGGGAAATTAAATTGTCGAACACGAAAGAGAAACTCTTCAGTGTGCGTTTTAAGTCATGTTATATAATTGTTCAAACATTTGCACCTGTACAAACTACAAACTGCCTTGTTTTTTTGACGAGCTTAAATTTTTCATAACTGAAATAGTTTGGGTATAAGCCGATTACATAGATTTTGGGAATGGAATATATTCATAGATATTAATTCTATATAGCTGCCCCTGTTTACCGAGTGTTGAATAGTGTATTGCCTCAGAATGTTTGTCTCCCAAGCATTAAGCTCATTTTTCTGAATTAGGAATTGATTGAGGCTTTTGAAAGATGTTGTGCTGAGAAAGTACTACCTTATTTCATTCTTATTCAGGATTTAAATGGCTATAAATCTTTTTATTGACATTTTAAAATTTTAATAAATGCAGGATATGGCACTCCATTCTATGAATGTTTCACCAAATAATGGCAGAGGCAGAATTAATGGAGAAACGCTTTCAATAGCAAACTTGTTGGAACTACAAAATCTTGATGAATTAGAGGAGCAAACATCATTCAGAAGACTGGATGAAGTTTATTATCAAGATAGAAATGAAAATTTTGATATAAAACGCCTCCAAGAGATCCTGGAGGATTCTCAGACAGACGATACATCAGATTCGTGTTCTTCAGAAAATGATTCCACAGAAGCAAGTGACATTGAGGTAATAAAATAAAATAAATCATTGATTCCTTTATTCTATTTGCAGCAATGTTCTGATTTAGCAATCATGATGCGCTATCAGCAGTATCTAATACTACCGCTAATAACACTAAAATGATTTAGAGCAATTTAGCGTGCACTATTTTTTTAATGCGCTATTTTTGTCGCTAAATTGCACTAATAGCCCATAAAATAAAAATGTAGGTTGTTGGGATAAATACGCTATTGGGCTAAATAGGTCATCTTAAGAGTAAAATAACTCCTCTGAGGCCCAAGGCATCAATCTACCTTCCTCTGTCCACAAAAAAGTTCAAAGGCTGGCCTACCAGTTCATTTGGGATGGAAGGAGAGGGATACCTTGGTCATTAATGATTTTACCTAAGGAGGAGGGAGGATTAGGGGTTAGAAACCTTAAATGATAGCCTCTGCTGCCCTTATTAAAAAAGCAGCTACAATATGGGGTAAGCAATCTATATTTGCACAATGGATGCAAAGAAGATACACCAAAGGCATGGCTCTTAATCCTAAACACTCCATTGACTTTGCCCAATGGAAAGAAATTTTAGACTCCAAAGGGAAAATCAACCAATGCTTGGAATGCAGGGCCGAAAATTCTCTAATTTGGAAAATTAGAAATGGAAAACATAACTTAGGAACCATTATTGAAGCCTTAAGAACCAAGGCCCCAAAGGATCCTCTAACCAAAGGCATATGATCTCATATGCCGAAAAAATTCTCAGTAATGTTGTGGAGGATCAAGAATAAACAAATCAAAACTCTACAGATGCTCGACGCATGGGGTGTCCCCATACAACCAACCTGCCTCCTCTGTGGTCAGGGAATCGAGACCATCAGCCACCTATTTTTTAATTGCCCTTATACTAAAAAACTTCTTCTACAACTCTCTGAACATCTCAACCAGGCCCTTTGGAAAATATCAAACTCCCCCATTCTGACCCTCACACATCCAAATATTAGAATTGGAGATGTAATAGAATTATATCAAAAACTGACACATCAGGCTCCTCCATGGGGCTTACATTGGAATGCTATTGATTGCCTCACATGGCACATTTGGTCTGAACGAAACAGGAGACTCCACTAGCATCCTCTCAGACCCCTAGAAATCGTTCTAGCTGATATAGTAAAGGACTACATAATATCTTTTAAAGCTGATATCTTTAAGAAAGAATGGGGTTCACAATTGGAAAGGACTACTATGCAGGTTTGGGAGACAACCCTCCTGAGGCCAAATTCTTAGTTAGAACACTAGAAAGGATAGCTACATAAGAGAAGTTCGATATAGTGGAAATCACAATATCAACCCCACCGCATTTTTATTTTCCTATTCAATTGTATTTCAGGGCATTGCCCTTCATTATTTTTAATGAAAACTTTTAATATTTGCAAAAAAAAACTCCTATGATGTTAATATTATAACCGCGGGAACTAAACCATTCCAACGGATTATTTTCTTCTTCTTCTATTTGTCTTCCTTATTTATTTATTTATTTATTTATTTATCATTCTAAACCATTTTCTTCATCTTCATTCTTCTATTCTCCTAAGTTTTATCTTCAATTCTCCATTCTCTAAATATTACAATGAGCAGGCATAAAAATTTCACATCACCTATCATCTATCTTGATCAAATACATCAACTGTGGAACCTCCATCCGTACTTGTGTAAAGGTAGGGCCGAAGCAGCCGACTGACTGCTCACAGACACTACCATTTCGCCAATTTTTCTAAGGCGATCAATCCCTCAAAAAAAATTTACAGAAGCAAAATCCCTAAAATTGAGATCACAATTGCTCTGATATCATGTAGAGTTGGGGAGCGTCATATAGACGATCAAATAGGAAATTGAGATAGAGGAAGAGGTGGAAAAAGGAGAGGATTGAAGATGGAGACAGTTACGAGATTAACTGGCAAACTACGAAGAAGAAGATAGGAGTAGTTGCACAAGTCGATTAACACCAAAGACAAGATCAAAGAAGATTAAGTTATTTTATTAATCAGCAATTAATAGAAGAATAAAATGTACAACTTAAAAAATTAACATTTAATATCTTATTTATATTAAATGCAACTATTTATTATCTTGCTTTAAAAAAAACTATTTATTACCTGTCTTCACACACACATATGCCCTTATGGGTAAATTTACAATTCCTATTATTAATCTTTACATGATCTATCTTTTTCTATTTATCTATTTTTGAACTATTTATATTTGCTATCTATGAAATATCTATCTATTTTGAAACTATTTCTATTCTTTTTATGTTGTATGTTTTAATTAAATGATTAAGTGAATTTTATTTTATTTTAATTTCTAATCAATGAATTCTATTTTTCTTTTTTCTTTTTCTTTTTTTTTAATAAATCGCTATTAGCGTCGATTAATTTCGTGATGCACTAAATGTGTTATTTATCATTCCAGAACATTGATTTATTTGCAGAAGTAACCTTGATTTAGTGGCCTCTTACTCTTTAATCTTTATAAGCCTATAAACTATACAGATATTTTATAAATCACTTAGTTTGAGCAAATTTAAGTGTTGTTTATATAATTGAAATGGAAATATGGAAATCACATGATTATCTTTTGCTAATTCGTATGGAAATATGAAATAGTTCAATATTCAACATACAACTATTAATGACAGAACATTGGAGTCTGATTATATTAAATAAAGTGGGAGATACAATATTGATTTTAAAAAAGAATCCTAGTTTTATACAGTTTTGGATTACATTTTAAAACCAAATAATATACTCGATGGATAATGATGAAATTTTCTTTCTTTTGGTTTGTTAACAGTCAGTCCCAAATCAAGCCGAGATGGATAACAAAGCAAACACAATGGTGACTGTTGCAACAAAGTCAGAATTTTCTTCCTGTAATAATATCTGTGGAAGGTTTGTTACTATGTCAGGAAAAAATACATTAAGAAAAAGTTATCTTTCTTTATAACTTTTAAACATTATATTGTAATTGTGTCAAATCAATTTTACATAGAAAACACAGCCATCTAGAAAAGATTCGAAGATTTCTCATCTTCCTTATCTTTGCATCTTCATTATGTACTCAGGGCATTGTCTTTCATTTTAATGAGAAATTAATTTCATTAAAAAAACAAAAAAACAAAAAAACAATTTTAGAATTTGACTGATTTTGATGATGTCAGAATCGGATCGCCACATCCAATGGGTCTTTGGTTGGAGATGCATTGGGTATTAGATACTTAGACTGGAACTGCTTGATGATCACTTTGATCCTTAATTTTACGGTTTAGTGGATCGTATTTTGTGTTCAGATGGGAAATTATCCCACCGATCTTCACCAAATGAAATAGCTTCCCCTCTCTTCTAGTTTTTCTCCCCTATTTACATGATTTCCACGGACTTCAATCTGGACTTGGTGACTTGTGGGCTTTGCCTAGTTGACTTTCTCAGTAGATAGTGCCTTGATTACATGTTGAAGGCATATGTAGGTGAAAGGAGGACTCGGATCGCAAAATTACCCTATTAATGGGATAAATCCCTAATAGATCGGTGACCCTACTTGGGTTATCTAATTCTATTATTGAGTCCAACCTTGATTTTAACTACTGAACTGTTTCATCAAATTTGTATTATTCAATTTTTTAATATCGATGCGATATCACTTTGTGTAGGATATCACATGAACAGGTCGCTACATTGCATGAATGTATAGAGATAGACACAGATGAAGTTCCAAGATACTCAATGCACATAGAATCATGTTCTTTAAGAAAAAGTTATTTACTTCCTGACATGGCTCACAATTCAGTAACTGGTCTAAATATGTCTATCTTGGATATAAGAGATTCGTATCCATATCATTCGTACAAATACTATTTAGAATATGCAACACCTCCAGGAAGGTCTCCTTCACATGACCTCAAATGCTTTGGCCATTTTCCTACAAAGTTACTTAAAAGATATGGTTTTTCTGAATTGGTTCCTCGTGGAAATATTGCGAGAAGAAAACTGGATTTTTCAAGCATTGAAAATAAACGGATTGGAGAAAATTCTGATTCTGAAAATAATACTCACATTGAATTTATGGAAAGATTTCAAAGGGCAATTTCAACTTTATGTTTTTCAGAAGGTCTTGAAAATTGCAAAAATCATCTAGGTCTAGAAGTTACGACTATATTTGAAATGTTGAATAATAAGTCCGCAGAAAATTATAGCACATTGAAACAACAAATTATATATCAATTATTGGATACAATATCAGCTTCTAATGAGGAGAAGTTCATACGGGTATCGGTATTGATGCTTTTACTTTTGATATCAGAGGATAAGTCTATTTTTGAGGAAATTAAACAGAAAACTTCGTATTTATTTGATTTGACAAAAGCTCTTAAGACCAATGTGCATGAAGCTAGTATCCTCATCTATATGCTGAAGCCATTGCCTTCAGAAATAAAAGAGTTGGATATTTTACCTACCGTTGTGGAGATTGCTTGCAACTCAAATAGTCAGAAATGGGAATCATTTTCGCCTCCATTATCGCCCACTGCTGCATCATTAGGGCTAATTGAAATTTTAATCTCGTCATTTGATTTTATGACAAATAATATGCACTTAAAAGCAATCAACACTCCTCAGATTTTAACCAGGTTGGTAAATGTTGCAAGGAATAAGAATTTGGAAGAATGCATCTCTCTGGCCGTCATACTGGTTAGGTGTATGCGCCAAAATGGAAAATCCCGAAATGTTCTTTTACAGGTTGATCGAGTGGATCCATTTCTTCACCTACTGAAAAGAAAAGAAAAACATGCAAAATCAGCTGCACTTGAATATTTTCATGAAATTCTTCGCATGCCAAGGTATGTATGTATTTTGTGCATGGTCGTCACAATTCCCTTGTTTCTTGATATGCATCTTTTATGAGAATGATTTTGAACAAAGATTTGTAAGTTACTAGAATGATAAATAGCCATAGAGATTTCAAGAAAGAGGTTAATGGATACTGACTTTCTTAGTAAAATAATATGAATTATACGATTGGATCTTATTTTGACATGTTTCTGAGTTTAAATTTAGAATTCATTGAATTTAGTGTTCTGCCCCCTATCCATTCGTAATCGAATCCCATGGCAATAATTGAATATAATTGCTAGGTAGGAGGGAGCCGTTGGGTAACAACACGTCCCCCAATTTTATTTTATTTTCCCTCCAATTTGTACTTAAGGGTAATATTATCCTTCATTAATTCAATGAGAAAATTTATCTTTTGAAAAAAATGAATCCCATAGCGTGGAGAATGAAATATTACAAAATAAGGGCATTTTTAATTTCTTTTTAGTTTTTATTGTGTAGATTAGTTGCAGCATGACCGTATTTGATTTGGGAAAATGGCACATTTTCCCAAATAGCCACATGAACATTTTCAACTTACAACTGAATATTTTCAAAGAAAGAAGTGTTATGGATAAAGAAAAAAATTCATATACTTTTTCATATTTGAATTTGCATTTTTTAAAGAATTTGAACTGCTATTATTCACTGGGTTGTACTTTTATATATCTATTCTTCACCAAAACCTGCTTGCACTGTTTTTATTAAGACTTGCACTGTTTTTTTAAGAAGAAAAAACAATACACTTGATGTTAACAAAAGATAGTATAATATTATTGTTTTTAAAGTGATTCTAGGATTATCTTTAGTCCAACAAGATTTAAGATTATCTTTAATATAGAGAAGTGTTTTCCCTTGGAAGGGTTGAATTCTAAATCTGTTTGGAAATTTTTGATCTAGGCTCATGGGGTGCACATAATATGTGTATCTGTATGGGCCTGGAGGAACAAAGTGTACTCAAGATAGTTGTCAATATTTCTTTTTGTTTTTATACCTAAGTAACTGGATAGTTTGCAATTTGGTTTCCTTAGAATGTAATTTTAATTACCACTGTTTCTTTTCTAGCTTTTCATTTAATGAAAAAATTACCATTTGAAAAAAGGTGAAAGTGCAAGTTGTTCTTGAACATTTTTCATTGTTTTCAAAATATTTTCTATCAGAATATATATATATATATATATGTTATATATGAGATAATACTTCTGCAATTTTATGCAAAAAAGTCCACACATAAAATCATTTAAGAGAAAATTCACATGTTGTGTTAATTAATGCATTCCTCTATGTATGATTTGATTTAGCCTACCATATAAAGGTGCAATGCATGCTTCTAATATATATTAAAGGACTGTAGAATATATTTAAAAAAGAATGTGGTTCAGGACTACTATGCAGGTTTGAGAGACAACCCACCAGAGACCCAATTCTTACTAGAGCACTGAGAAGAATACTACCTACATAGGAGAAGGTCGATATAGTGGGAAACCACAATATCAACCGCACCGCATTTTATTTTCCTATTCATTTGTATTTCCAGGGCATTGCCCTTCATTATCTGGATTTATATGTATGATTTGATGTGTCGCGCATTTATCTGGATTTTATTGCTATGTCTCTCTATTGTAGTTTATAACTTTATGTACATGGTGCTCATTTAAAAAAGGGAGCAGTGTAGCACTAACATTGTGGTTGAATTTTTATGCCAGATCATCAGCCATCATCTTGCTTGGTCAGATTAGGAAACATGGTGGTATTAGCATTATGCATACATTGTTCGCTTGTGTTCAACAGGCAAAACATGAGCACAAACTTTTGGCTGCAAATATATTGATTCAATTGGATATGCTGGTTAGTTTTCATTATGCTTGAAGCCAAACAATTTTTTGTACTCACATGATTTGTGAAAAATGGCACTAAATATTTGAATTTTTATGAGTTTGGCAGCTTAGTGCCAATGTGTCATATTACTTTTCTGTGCAATTTTTCTTATCTTCAATACAGACTTAAGTCAATTTGTAGCAAAATATACCATATCATTGAGGGATATTACCATATTATTTATTAGCATAAATTCCTACAAACCTATCCTTATCAATTTAAATACAGCATCAATTAAGAATGGCATCATTACTCATATCTACAGGAAGACCCTTGTGGAAAGAGCGTTTTCAAAGAAGAAGCTCTCGAGGTTCTCATGGAGGCTATTACATCTGAAGATAGATCCAGCTTGAGAACATTATCTGCGTTTATTATTTCAAATATTGGAGGAACTTATTCCTGGACAGGAGAGCCATATACAGTTGCTTGGCTGGTAAAGAAAGTAGGCTTAACTTCCGTCTACAGCCGGAACATGATAAAAAATATTGACTGGCATGACCCTTGTTTACAGGTATTAATATTATCATCCTTTGAATCTCATGTAGCATCTAAATTTTGTATAGTCATCTTGTCAATATCAAATGCAATGGATTCAGGAATCTGAAATGGACACATGGAGCAGCATGGTTGCAAAAGGTTTTCTAAAAATTGGAAGTTCTATTTTTAATGCCTTGGCAAAGGGACTTGAGAGTAATGTTAAAAATGTGTCACGAGACACCCTTGTCACTCTAGCTTGGCTTAGTTGCGAAATGACTGTAATGACTTCAAATACACTCAGATATTCTGTTTGTGAGATACTTTTAGGTGGAATTGTACAATTTCTTCACCCAGGGTCAGATCTAGACGAGAGAGTTCTGGCTTGCCTCTGTGTCTACAATTTTGCATCTGGAAAAGGTAATGCATATATTTTAGACGTAAATGTTCATTTGTATTTTTAACTATTTTTCTAAAGTTTCGTAATATGATTAAAGGGGTTCATATAGATAAAATAAACAAACTTTATTTTTTTAATCTATGATTACATTTTCCCACTACACGACCTTACTTGAATAGGATCTGCTCTATAGGATCATACTACTTACTATTTTCTTAAAATAGAAGGAGATAATTGTGTTTTCCTTTTCCACTAATTTAGGCTGTCTGGAGATCCTAAAGAAGCCTAAAGAAATCAAATAAACCTTTCCCACTACTCTTCTCTATAATAATTATTTCTGTTTCATATTGATCCTGCCAATATAATGTTGAGACTTATACTGAATATTAGGGGTCAAAAGCTAGAGACTAAAAGTCAGCCTATTCATTAATATTAAGTTAATGGACTGGCAGTCAAAACCTATATAACTAACCCATCCTATTTATTGCTAAAGTTGTATTTTACTGAAGGATTCCAACATTTTGTAATTGCGGATTACCAAATAATACACAATGTATATTATTAACATACACCTATTTATAGGGGTGAAACCATGTTAAAAAACCTTGGTGTCTTTTTTTTACTTTACTCTAAAGACATTTACAAGCTACTGAGATTGCTGGAGTCTAAGACAATCTGTCCTTTTAGGTGCAACTATTCCATAATACACTACTAGTATATAACAATATTTGTTTGACATTGTTATGCAAGTTTTTAAAATGATTTGCAGGCATGCAGAAACTAATGAATCTTTCTGAAGGAGTGCGTGAGTCGCTTAGACGTCTTTCAGGTGTCACCTGGATGGCTGAGGAATTACTTAAGCTTACTGATTATTTCATTCCATCCAAGGAAGTAAGTTCAAGCATTAGCTGTATTTTTATCATTCGCTAATTATTGAGGTTTAATGACATTGTTTTTTAAAAGAAATATATTTACATTAAAATCAATTTTTTCCATATGCACTTTCAAGTTTCTATTAAAACTATATATATAAAATAAATAATTGTAATTTATTATAGTTACAATTAAGTCAGTAGATAAATTTTTTTTTTGATGAATTAAATATTTCATTTCTGAAAATAAAGGGGGCAATGCTCGGGTACAAATGTAGGGAAATGTAAACATTAATGTAGAGCTAGATGCAGAACATAAAATGTAAAAATTGTCACTCTCTTATATGACTAAGACCATGGCTAGTTGGCCATGTACTGGCACCTCAAGAGGTTGGACTCCCATATGAATATAGCATGAGTAGGGTGTCAAACAAGCCGAGCCAAACTTTTTCTTATAGAGCCAGGCTCGGGCTCGGCTCGTTAAGGAGTTATCCAGAGTCTGGCTCGAGCTCGGGCTCGACTCATTAAAGAATTTGCAGGCTCGGGCTCGAACTTAACCTGAAGATTAAAAGAAATAATTTGGAGACATGGGGGATCGATCCCGAGACCTCTCGCATGCTAAGCGAGTGTTCTACCATCTGTGCTACATCCCCATTCTCTCTAAATATAATATTTTTTCATTTTTTTATACTCCTTACCGAGCCCATCGAGCTTAACAAGCCGAGCTCGAGCTTGGACAAGCTTAACGAGCTTGAGCTTTATGCTCGGGCTCAGCTCGTTGGGCTCGCGAGCCCGAGCTGAGCCCATCGAGTCGAGCTTTACTTGACACCCTAAGCATGAGTCTCACAATCTGTGAAAGATTGTTTTTCTTATAGGGTGTGGCACCCAGTGCTCACATCCCTCAATATTTCTCTTCTGACTTTTTCTGGAGGCCATAGATGTGTTGTTTTAGTCTTCTATTTCTTTCACACCACATTTGCCAAGATAGTGAGCCAACTAAATATATATTAGTTAGTATATAATCATGTAAAAACAAAAGCATTCTTAAGGTTCTAAAGATATTACATCTTGACTATTCAATTTATACTGACTGGTCAAGATGTAATATCAGTATAAGTTGAATATTCAAGATGTAATATCTTTACAACCTTAATAATACTTTTGTCTTTACATTATTATGTACTAACTTATATATTTAGTTATCTACTAAGTACTAACTGACTTAACTGTAACTATAATAAATTACAAATATTTATTTTATTTTTATATAGTCTTAATAGTTTCAACTTTCAATCTTCTTGTATAGCTTGAATTTCAATATGTGAAAGATTTTTCTTCTTGTAAGGTGTGGCGCTATAAGCGATGCGCACATAGCAGAGAAATACTGAGGGATGTGAGCATCGCTTATGGTGCCACACCTTAATGGAAGAGCAGTCTTTCACAGATTGAAACTCAAACTATATTCTTATGGGAGTCCAACCTCTTGAGGCACCAGTCCATGGCCAACTAGCCAGGGTCAACTTAATTCACATTAATTACTTTAAAGCATACAACTTAACTTTTACATAAGAGTTTATTCTACTTATTAGTACTTGTCAATTATACTAAGGTCTAGATTATATTTGTATTCACAGATATATCCCTATGATCTTTACAATAGCCATATAAGAGAGTGAATGTTTTTTTTACATATTTTATTCAACTGTATTTTTTTAAAAACAATTAAATTTCATTAAAAAATAAGGCCAATGCCCAAGTTACATAGAGTATAGAAATAAAAACAGAAGTAAAAAGAAATGAGCAAAAAGCTTATTGACTCTCTCCCATTAGCTATGTACTCTAGTTATACAGTAACTAGATACGCTGTCTCAGGAGGTTGGTCTCCCATACTGTAACAGTTCGTTTTATCTTGGGTTTAATATTTTAGTATTAGTTAAATAATTAGAATTAGTATGTTATAATTGCCATATGGAAGCATTAGGTTGGTGGATTATCTTGCTATTATGTATATAAGTGGCTAGAGTGAATGAAAAGTGATGAATTGAATACTCAACAAAGTTTTGTTTCTCAACCTCAAGCTCCTTCGGGAGATTTTTCTTCTCAATCTTAGGCCCATGCGTGGGATTTCTTCATTTTATGTTCTCTAACAACCGGTAATGAAGAACGGTTGTTACACATACTTCCATCATAGATGTCTCCAAAGGGTGACAACAACTCTTCTTGTAATACTCCGAATCGAAGGAGAGAGTAATGTCTTTAATGATTTCCTTAAGGACTACCTCAGGAGGCCTACTAACGTGTTGTCTGTATTTTTTATTTCTTTCCGTCCATATATGCCACGACAAGCATTCCACAGTAGCCCCAAGGAGGAGAGTAGTGCGTAATTTTTTGCGCAGCCTCCGTCAGATCCCCCAATCTAATATCTGGACTGGATTGGGTGGGAACTGGAATATTCATTATTTTCTAGAAGGCGAGATTCAGGTGCTCAACCAACGGAATTAAGAGAGATCTGGAATAAGAACAGTTGAAGAAACTCCTAGATTCATTTTCCAGATTGCATAGCAAGCAAGCAGGAGGTACTTGCACTTTTCAACTTCTTAACTTTCTGAACGTGTTTAGGTGATCCAGAATCGCGATCGCCCAGAAACTCTCACTTTAAGAAAGAGAGATTGAGATCAGAAATCTCCCAGAATCGTGATCGCCCAGAAAAATCGCAAAAATTGGAATCCGTTTGGTATCTCTCTGTTAAATTAGTACTTGTACAAATAGAGTTATTCAACTGTATTTGCATTTCCCTATATTTGTAATTTGGGCATTGCCCTACTCTTATTTTCAGTAATGAAATCTTTAATTTATCAAAAAACAAAACTTCATTCTTCTCGTCATCAAACAATTTATGAATTTCTCACCACTGCTATATACTAGTATTGTATTTGATTTTTAATTGTAAGAACAGCGTGTCTCTTGTGTGCATACCCAAATCCTGGAAGCTGGTAAAGTTGGCAGTGGAGCTGCAACTGCTCTAATTTATTACAAGGGACAGCTTTATGGTGGATATGCAGATGGGTCAATTAAGGTATATATAATTATATCTATGGTGCTTTTTTTAAACATGCACTCAGATGTTTTGTATTAGTGGAGAAACTTACAAATCACCATTTATTAATAAAATTAATAAAGTGGTGTATATAATAGGAGACAATTAAAATATTTCAATGCTTATTTTTAAAACAATGCTGATTGCTGACTGTAATGGTTTGGAGAAAACAGATATGGGACATCAAAGGGCAGATATCAAAGCTTGTGTGTGAGATAAAGGAGCATAAAAAGGTTGTGACTTGCTTCACGATTTTTGAACCAGGAGACAACCTTTTAAGTGGATCGGTCGATAAAACAGTCAGGGTATGTCATTTGATCAAGTTATCAGTACAGAAAATGATAGGGAAATCATGATCAGATTCATTATGCTACAATTAATGCCTTCTTACAGGTTTGGCAAATGTTACAAAAAAAGTTTGAATGTTTGGAAATCATAGAGGTTAAGGAACCGGTACAGAACATAAACACCTTTGGTGAGAGGATCTTTGTCACTACACAAAGTCGAGGACTCAAGGTAAATGAGAAAAATGATGATCATTATAGTTGTTACAGATTATAATATATATTAGTATATCTTGAAACAGAAAAAGAAGAAGATATCGATTGATACATGTTATTATCTCCTCTTATGTAGCGGAGAATATAAGATGTAAGAAATTGATATGCCGGAACAATTTATTAAATTGTTTTATAATTTAAATAAATTAGTGATACAAATACGAATATACGATGGTAGAAGCATGCATGTCCTATTAGTTTTACACAACTTTTAAACTACACTATAATAGTGTCAGTTTACTATAGAATTTTTTTATTAGAGGTTGATGATATATATTAGTATTGCATGATCTATATGATTTGATTTAGTTAGATTAGTTTCTTTTTAGGTTTATTTTGCCTTGTATTCTACTCTTCAATTGAGTGATGTTGTTTGAACTGGCTTTTTATGTTTAGTAGTTTGATGATCAAAATCTTTCAGGTGTTTCGATCATCAAATGTAACCAAAATGATTTGCAATAGCAAAACTGTTAAATGTTTAGCCGTGGCTCAGAGTAAGGTGTACCTTGGATGTTCAGATTCAAGCATTCAGGTTGTTAGACAGTTACAAAAAAAGTTGATTGGTCGCCCACTTTTAGAAACTATTTCTGATTTTCACCTTTTTTCAGGGGTTCGATGTAGTGGATAATCAAGAGCAGGAAATCAGAGCATCTTCAAATATTTGGAGATTACATAATAAACCCATTAGTTCCATATATATTTATAAAGGTTGGCTTTACAGTGCAGGCGTAAATGTTGAAGAATCAAACATTAAGGTTTGCCATTACATTTTAACAACATGATCAATAAATAAATCCATATATAGCACGATTTTATTCAACTTCTAAGGGATTTGCAGGATTGGAGAAGGCATAATAAGCCCCAGATTTCAATAACATTGGAAAAGGGAAGTACTGTACATGAAATGGCAGTGGTTGAAGATTTTATCTACTTGACTTGCAGCTCATCTCCCAATATACTTCAGGTGAATGGTGTCATACATTTTTTTTAATCTCCTCTTGATTAATTAGCATAATATTTTTATCCCGAAACTAAAAAAACATCACTGGGTATCAGATCTGGCTGAGAGGGAAGCAACAAAAGATAGGAAGGTTATCAGCAGGAAGTAAGATAACAAGTCTTCTCACAACAAATGACGTTATTTTATGTGGAACAGAAACAGGACTAATTAAGGTATGCGTTTTCTTTCTTTCTTTTTCAAATTTATTCTCTTGGACAATTATTTTGATGACTGATTAATGTTTTGAGCTTCTGGTGACCTAATTTGACAATCGACAGGGATGGATCCCCCTGTAACAACAGTAAAACTAGCATATTGGAAGATCAACTGGCGAAATTAACCATGAGCGCCTACGATATTATAAGTTTCCCAGAAGAAAAGCCATGCAGTTTGGGGGATAAAGATGTAAATATATAGGTAAATGAATATATTGTATCGTACAAATAACATATTTTAAAGAATAAAAGGAAAAATAATTCTACTACGTAATAGCCTTATTTATAAATTAAGATATATAATTAAATAACAACCGACCTTAGTTCAGTTGGTAGAGCGGAGGACTGTAGTAGAGAAATCCTTGTCAGAAAATCCTTAGGTCGCTGGTTCGAATCCGGCAGGTCGGAAGTTTTTTAAGCTTGAACAAATTTTGGTATTTTAATAAAGGGCGCCTTTTAATAAACACGTAAACAGTTTATATTAGAAAGTGCCTATCGATTTTCAAATCTCAATCCATTTATGTAAAAGTGATTCTCTGACCATTAGGTGTTTGTGATTCTTTGATCATTTGTAATGGGCCGAGGATATGATTACATGACCATTCTTCTAATCTCAAAATAGCTTACATGATCATCCCAAATGAAAATAGACAGTTATCATTTCATAAAATAATTAAGATATCACATAAGATGATAAGAAATGAATCTTATTCTAGCTAAATATATTCTCAAAATTGGACGAAAGCGATTTTTATCATTAATAATGAAAGATGGGAGATAACCAGATGTCCAGATGGATATGCTTACAATTTTTTTATATAGTCATCGACTAGTAAAAGTAGTAATTGCATAAATTTATTCACGATTTACGGAGAGTTTAAAATGATTGTTTGGGCCCATGATTAAAATAAGCAAGAGAGCCCAAGTTTGCAACTCACGCTGACTGCAACTGATTAAATCTATCCATGCATTCACATCCCACGGCTGATATTATAATTAGAAGTTCGCGGCTTCTCTCTGATAATAAAAAGTGGGCCTCCTATTTTGACGAGCGCCAAAAAGGAAGACGACTTTGATGGCGTCGAAGGACGAGGGCAACACCATTGAATCCTTCAGGAAGTGGCTCGTTCAAAACAAGCTGAAAGCTGTCGGTAATTAATTTTCTGGATTCAATTTCGGATTTCTATAATCTGTTGAGAGAAAAATTAGGGTTTCTTCTGATTCTATCGTTTGTGGTATTTTTATTTTTTGGGGGTGAAAGGATGTCTTTGGTTGAGTGGAATAACGGGTTCGATTGCATACAATTGGTCCCGACCAAACATGAAGACCAGCGTTAAGATCATTCATGCAAGGTAATGTTCTCCCCAATTCATCCCAGCATTATTTTTAAATCACGCCTGAATTGCTAAATCCTATGTTGGATTATTATTGGCTATAGATGCTGGAAGTCTAGAATTATTGTTTTTGTGATTTTTCTGACAATCTAACATATTTTAATAATAAATTAGTAAAACCCAATTAAAACGTCGGTTGGTGAGTAAAAAAAGGAGTAAAAATGGTGTCTGTTTTACTTGTTTTCAGACTCAACGCTCAGGCACTTACATTGGCTGCTCTAGCCGGTGCCGCAGTTGTGGAGTATTACGACCGGGAGCATGAATCCACGGTCGAAAAGAAATATCCAAATCCATTCTTACAAAACCATGAAAAGCAGCAGCACAAGGAAATGAAGGAATAGGAAATCGGAAAATACCAACATTCCAAATAAAAATAAAACCATACCACCTTCTTATCTTCTGTAACTGAAATGGCATATGAATTATTATTTTGTTTTATCATGATCGATATTGATGAATTATTGAAATCACAACAAACAAATCCGTATCATTAAATTTATTTGTTCTTGTACATTGTACAGAAGAGAGGAGCAGAGTATATTGGATTGGAGATTTGCAACAAACAAAACATTAATCTGTTAACACCGCACAGACATCGGAATATCATGAAAAGAAGAGTTAAGCCTAAACAGACAAAACCAAGATACAATAGCAAATTTGCCCATTTTCTCTTGAAGTTGTAGTCATACAATAGTACAGCTCCACCGAACAATATACAACAAAGCACAAGCATCAATATCATGATTGCCATCATTTTTCTTCTTCTAGTGCAGAAGATGATTCCAACGCTATTATCACGCTCAGCTATATCATGAATAGTGGTTGCCATCTCCGGCGTTCTTACAGCTTTTTTCTTCTCTGGTAGTTAGTACGCAATTGCTTATTTATAATATGTAAATACATAACTAACTGATGATTGATATAACTAACAAATTCAGTTAACAGGTGAAGTCCTTAACCCATTTATCTCTAGGGCGAGCTATTTTTTTTTATCACAATGGATCCTTATTTTTCCCCTGTCCATTTTTGCGTTTGAGAAAGCAAGCACATGGAATGATGGAAATAAGTTAGGGATGATGTCTTCACCTGAAAGTAACGTGACAGATGAACATGGTAGGGCTAATGTTAGGCTCATTCTCGTCCGTTAGATGAACATCTGATGGGGTTTATTATAATTAAGGATTTCAATTATACATAATTTCTCTTACTATTGATTATTCCATGCTGCAACTGTGCAACATGCTTCTTTGCTCGTTCTACTGACATATCCTCATTTGATTCTGTAAATATTTAATACAAACAACTAGAGATGGATCTGATGAGAGTTATTGGTTAGATCTGCCATGCATGGAGGATGGACGGATAGACGGACTATTGGATTAAGGCATTCACCACCATCTGTCCACCCATCCATATCACTAGATTAATTAATAGACCAAGCAATTGAAGTTTAAAGCGATGAACTTGAGGAACTCAAACTTGAGGAAATCCAATTAGGAAAGTGACCAAGCAAGGTTGACTTAATTGTAATCTTCCTTTTGACTTTTCAATAGACTGTCTGAGCAAGCAAGCAAGTCCATTGGTTGCATATTTGCATGGGAACCGACTTAAATGAAAAGTTATATTAAGTTATTTTTCACTTTACATTATCCCATTTAAGTAATAGTCAAATAAAAAAAGAACTTATTCAGTTATTCCGTTATACACTTATGCTGAATCGAATCTCTCATATAAAACTAAAGAGACGTCATGAATGTAAATCTTAATTTACTAGAGATAGATATTTAAAATAAGATATTGGTAGATCTATAATTTACAATGATTATCGGGTTTTTTTATTTTTTATATCTTATATAAAAGAACATTTTTTAAAAATCTGCTATCACAACCTTATTAAAGAAACGCTTTACAATAAAGTTTTTTAGTATGCAATTGATATATATATAAGGACTTAATTTTTCAACTTCTAATGTTGTAGCGTAGGAAACAAATGAAGTTATTATTTATTAACTTATTATATTACATCAAACTTCAAAAGAGATATCTTTTTTTTTATATATTTCGAAAGGACTAGATCAAAAAAGGTTGAATTATATTACGATTTCTATTTCATCATCGATTTTAAAATAAACGATTGAGATTTTCAACCTTTTTTGAATTTTCCATTATTATTTTAAAAATCGGTTAAAATATAATCAGTCGACAGTCGGTCATGTGATTATAAAATTTATGCTTAAATTATATTAAATTAACAGATCGAATCAATCATATCGGCTAAAGTTTTCGGAGTTAAAATTTGACTACTTTTCACTTTGAAATTTATATTAAATGTTATACTATATAACTAATATAAGAGTATAACTGTATAAGTTTATACTATTCGATTTTGGAATTTTGTATTCGATATTTAATGAATTATAATAAAAATATTTGTTATTTCACAAAAAACGATTAGGTAATTGTTATTATTAATTTGATTGGATTGTTAAAGATTATGGTTCGAATCTTAAGTTTAATTTTTAACTTATAAAAAAATTAATTAATATTGATACCGACTCAATTAAATCATGCAATTAATAATAAATAATATTAGATTATATTCCTAAAGATATGGATTATGGAGACACCATGGAGTATGGACGGTTTATCTAACTCGTGGGATCACTTTAAGAACACTGCAACACTACGTACGTCTTCTCTAAATCTGCCGATCGCTCTCAGAAAGTGAAATTGGTGTCACACGTTTATGATGCAGGAACATCTTACCTCATGTTATTGGAAATTACAATATAAAGACAGACGCAAGAGGACCAAAGGAGGTGGAGTAAATCACTTGGGAGAGAGGGAAAGAAAAGCGAAGGAGTTCGCTTCAAACGTCGCTACCCGCCATGGGATCATCGGAGTTGATCAATCGTCGGCATGAGATCGAATCGCAACCCGAATCTGACAATGAGTACTATCCCAAACCATCAAAGTCGTTTATCGCAGTCTCCAGACCTCTCAGGTACCTACTCCGCGAGGAACGTCTGGTTTTTGTCGTTGTCGGCATGGTCATCGCCACCGTCTTCTTCTTCTTAATCCCCCCCTCCACACAGAATCTGGAAAAGGATTTCGGTGCCACTCCCACGCTGCATCCGATGGTGCGTCAAGTGCACAGGGATAGGGAGGCGGTGTTCGGTGGAGGTATGTTCGTTGGTAAAGTTCCTTTGGGTCTGAAAAGGAAACCGATGCGGATTGTGGTGACCGGAGGCGCCGGTTTCGTGGGGAGTCATCTGGTGGATAGATTGATGGCCAGAGGCGACAGCGTGATCGTCGTCGACAATTTCTTCACCGGGAGAAAGGAGAACTTGATGCACCATTTCGGAAATCCCAATTTCGAGTTGATCCGACATGATGTGGTGGAACCGCTTTTGCTGGAAGTCGACCAGATCTACCATCTGGCCTGCCCTGCTTCCCCTGTTCACTACAAGTTCAATCCAGTGAAGACCATAAAGACCAACGTTGTTGGGACCCTGAACATGCTGGGTCTGGCAAAGAGGGTTGGTGCGAGGTTCCTCCTTACAAGCACCAGCGAGGTATACGGCGATCCTCTGCAACATCCTCAGGTGGAGACTTACTGGGGCAACGTCAATCCTATAGGTATTCACAAATCACAATTCGCAATCGTACCAACGGCAATTGTTCTGTCTTTTTCTTCTTTTTTACCTAATGTGGACATGTGGTAGGTAGATGAGTAAGTGAGAGTGAGTAAATCAGTAATCTAACATGGTATGTATGTATGTACGTTCTCTCGGTTGGTCTTTCAGGCGTTAGGAGTTGCTACGACGAAGGTAAACGGACGGCGGAGACATTGGCCATGGACTACCACCGAGGAGCCAACGTTGAGGTCAGAATTGCTCGGATCTTCAACACCTATGGTCCTCGCATGTGCATCGACGATGGGCGAGTTGTCAGTAATTTCGTTGCCCAGGCTCTGAGGAACGAACCGATGACGGTGTATGGCGATGGGAAGCAGACAAGGAGTTTCCAATTCGTATCAGATCTGGTAATTGTTCGTTCGATCAGTTGAGTGATTATTGATTTGGATTTTCCGTGTAATTAATTGTCTGTTTGTTTCTCAGGTGGAGGGGTTGATGAGGCTGATGGAAGGAGAACATGTGGGTCCGTTCAATCTAGGAAATCCCGGGGAGTTCACCATGCTTGAGCTTGCTAAGGTAACTAACCTTAACCTACCGAACAAATCCAATGATTGATTATTAAATTCTGATTTCTGAATCATCTCATTGGTCAAACGAACAGGTGGTTCAAGAGACGATCGATCCTAACGCAAAGATATCGTTCAAGGCCAACACAGAAGACGATCCACACAAGAGGAAGCCAGATATCACCAAGGCTAAGGAGTTACTTGGATGGGAGCCGACGGTCTCTCTAACCAAAGGCCTTCCTCTCATGGTTACCGACTTCCGGACGCGCATATTTGGCGACCATGATGCGCCCTCCACCAACACCAAAACCAAAACCAAAGCTAAAACCAACAACGTGGTCCGTTCAAATTAATTAGGAAGAAGCACAAATCCATGGCAGTATTGATATGCAAAGATTGAGATCAGAACATGCAACAAGACCAACAGGATAGGATTGCAGGAACACAGCAACAGAGGAATGATGAATTAATTACATTTTTTTTCTCCTTTTATTATTCTATAGTGTAGTATAACGGTGTATGTATGGATGGACTATGATATAGTCTCCGTGACGAATATATGGATGGATTGCTTTCTTTCTTTCTTTCTTCATCGATGGTGTTTTTTGGACGAACGAGCTTTGGATCTGAGATTTGGGAACAGATTAAATCAAAATTCAACAAAGAAGATGATTTTTTTTTATAAAAAAAAAACCTCTTCGTGCTCGTTAAAGATCTGATGGTTAGGTGGGTTGGGACTTAAGTATTGGAGTAATTAGGTTAATTAGATCACCAAATATATTTTTAGTTAAAGTGATAACTAAATTTTAGATCTAACGAACCTGAAGAGAATCAAAATTAGATCTAACTAATCTGATTATTTGATTGAAATGGGTCTGTTTATTCAATCGAACTAATTGGTTTTTCCAACTGCTACTCAACTTCCAACTCAAGATCCCTCTATTGTCTGAAAACTTTTTGTCAGTTAGATCAAGTAAGGTTGTTATATTCAAATGAATTTTTACAACCAGGGCAGGGGCATACTTTGAAACATGTCTTTTTTGTTGTGTATGTATGGAACCAACATTGGAGTCTCGAAAGAGAAATATTGAAGCATTTGGATTGGACGGCTGAGATTGAAGGGTATGAGTAGAGGAAAGAACTTGATTCATTCAATGTCGTAGTCTGTTGGTTGTAAGTTATGAAATGTCGTAGTCAGTTTGTTGTAAGTTATGTTCGTTTCTCTACTGCGCATTTGCACCTCATTCTTGTGATATAAACTGATAATCGATAATCACATTTTGAGACATGGTGGTGGAAAAAGAAATGATTTTTCAAATTTGCTGGGTTGATTAAAAATTTCCTTTTAAAATAAATATAAACCAGACAGCAGAGAGTCAGAAAGAGAGAGACTAGTTGATGCTTACAGAGTTACAGTATTCTGTTTTCCGTGCCCGTAGTCAAGTTTTGGGTCTTGGATCTTCAGTTTTGGGTCTCGATCCCAGATTCCTAGCAACTTCTCAGCCAGGGTTTTGTTTTCTGTAGATTTTTGTTTCATTTCTTCCGATAAGATAGATCTTGTTAGAGGAGCTCTTCGAAATGGAGGTGGAATACGAAGAGGTACGTAAAAACCCGTCGATTGACTTTAATCTGCTTAATTAATTTGCTATATTTATTACCCTTTCTCAATGCAATTAGTGCAGGAGTTCATACGCAACTCCAGAGGCGTCCGTCTATTCACATGCAGATGGTTACCGGCGGCATCATCATCTCCAAGAGCCCTTGTCTTCCTCTGCCACGGTCGGAATAACTCATTCTTCACTAATCATGTTTAATCGATCGCGTGTGGGTAATTAATTAACTCTTCGTCTGTTCCCATACTGTTGTCGCAGGATATGGCATGGAATGCAGCGGATTCATGAAAGGTACGCAAATATAAATCCGTCGGTCTATAACCACCGTTGGATCGAGTCTAAACCTCTAATCTCCATCTATCCTCTAACCATCTCATTTATTCAGTCATTGATGTTGAGCTGTGTTCGTTCACCTGTTCTTCGATCTTTACTAGTTTTTATTTCAACCACTCAACCACTCATTTTCATAATATAATAAATAATAATCATGTTCGTAGAGGTCGGGCTCAGGCTAGCAGCCGCTGGATACGCGGTCTACGGTCTCGATTACGAGGGACATGGCAAGTCCGGTGGGCCTCGTTGCTACATCAACAAGTTTGAAAATCTAATCAATGACTGCGACCGTTTCTTCAAACACGTCTGCCGTACGTATTACGTCATTAATTAACTATCAAAATCAAATGATCCATTTATAGTATAGTTAATTACCAATAATTACCGGTAATACCTACCTACTGATTCGTTATTTTTTTTTATATTCAGGGAGAGACGAATACAGCGGCAAAGGTCGGTTCCTTTACGGCGAGTCCATGGGCGGTGCTGTGGCTCTTCTACTCCACAAACGCGACCCCGTATTCTGGGACGGTGCCGTTCTGGTTGCCCCTATGTGCAAGATATCGGAGAAAGTAAAACCGCATCCGATGGTGATCAACATTCTTACCAAAGTAGAGGAAATCATACCCAAATGGAAGATTGTACCGACCAAAGACGTCATCGAGTCCGCATTCAAAGACCCCGTCAAACGTGAGGAGATTCGTGGGAACAAGCTGATCTACCAGGACAAGCCACGACTGAAGACTGCTCTCGAGATGCTCCGCACAAGCATGCAACTCCAACACACTCTGTCCAAGGTCATGTTCCCCTTTCTTGTCCTGCATGGAGAGGTAGACACCGTCACTGACCCGGAGGTCAGCAAGGCGCTGTATCAGACGGCTGGGAGCCAAGACAAGACCATCAAGATGTATCCAGGGATGTGGCATGGTTTGACCTCAGGCGAACCCACGGAGAACATCGAGATTGTGTTTGCCGACATCGTTGCCTGGCTGGACGACCGGACCACTCAAGCTCCACATGTTTTGTTCGAGGATTCTCCCGCAATCACGTCGCAAATTCACGCTGCTCGTCTTCACATCACTTTACGAGGTCGTCCAACAAAACCGATACGTGCATGCTGTTCGACGACTATTCTCCACTGAGATCCCATATCATTGACTCAAGAATTAATACAACAACTCAAAATCAACATCAATGGCTTCTATCTATATCTGGTTTTCAGGGAGGGGTCGATGAACGTCCTTATGATCCAAGTAGAAGAGAATTGATTAATTGAAGTAGCTAGGAACTAGGATGACAAACGAACCAGAACAATCCAAATTATATTTTTAACAATGCCTTTTTATTCATTTGTATCCAAATTAACTCGTAATTATTAATATATTATACGATATCTATATTTTAAAATACATTCGGTATAGTAATGTAGATTTAGGGTTTGGTCAATCCTCACATCATCCATGGAAAATGCGATCTGGAGATTTGAGAATCGGAGACCTAAATTAGGTCGTAAACACTTGGCATTTACGAAGCGCGAAGCCCAGGTCACTAGTGCATGCTTCTGCAAATCTTGGTTGATCAAAATAATCTGATGCGACGTCGGATGTCCTTTGGGGGTGTTGTGCATTAGATTGCGAAGACCAGGGAAAGTTGATAGATTGATATCTATCCATCTATCTATCCATCTATCTATCCATCTATAGATTGATGATCTAAAATCCAAGAACAAAATCTCTTCTTTACCTCTGTAGCTTTGTTGATAATTTGATATTGTGTTTCTCTCACGCAACTCTCTCTCTCTCTCTCTAGCTACCACAGGTCCACAAATCACAATAACTCCATATGTGGAGTGTGGAGGAATGTACAGAATTAATCATCAATCCAAACACCACTTAAATTCCTAGCTAGTTTCTTTTTTCTTTTTACCATCATTGCCATGATTTCATGGAGAATCCACACCTTTATTCAATTTCAAAGATGGCCATCAACCATCATGCATGCATTCTTGGAGAATTGGAGATATCTTAACCCTAAGCAAGCTAAACTCAGTTGGCATGCATGTGTGTACGTAGACGCTTAGCTGGTATAGACATGCACTATGCATAAATGCATAATGCCATGCATGCATGACGTTCAGAAAGAAAGGGCACTGCAGATCGAGACAGAAGAAATATTGAAGATAAGAAATCAATGAGAGTCGACAGGCAGGCAGAGACAGACGACAGAAGACTGACAGACAGGCAGTGTGGGAGATTTAGAGATGATGTACATGCATATAAGACCGACAAGGCCAAAGTGTTAAGAGCAAGCAAAGACTCCACTTTTCTTCTCTGTGCACTCGATTGCTCGTCTTGACCGACCTGTGAATTCAACAAAATCCACTACAAGACTCCATCGATCGATCTTCATCTTCTAAAGCATTATATAAAGGCCACAGCCCGGGGGGACGGAATTCGGAATTAACTCATTAAGATCACATTCTTCCTTCTATTATAGCTTATAGCTTCTTCAATTCCTTCTTTTTTTCTCCGGCCGCCGACCGATCCAGTTTCATTCAGGTGAGCAGGTCTTGTTGGAGAAGCAGGGCACGTGCAAGGCTTATTCAATCTACCTACATAGCTACCCAGCTAGTTAGATCATCTGAATATGCACGTACTCCCCTTCTCCAACTTGAGTTCCTCACCTCGATCGCCTTGTCGCCGACTCATCGCTCTCGTTCCCCCCTCCATATATGGTTCCTTCAGATTGACTGAGTTAGTGAGTTAACGTACATATGTGCAATGATCTGCGCATGTTAATTGATTTTTTTTTAGCAGATGGTCGATCATGATGGCATATATGCTTAGATGATATAAGATCACTTACCACTTACCAGTGCAAGGCATTAATTAAGGCATGCATGCGCGGCACGGGAGTTACAGAAAGAAATTATAGCAGCATGGGGATGGGGGAAACCTTAAAATAAGGAGATATTCAATTCAGACACGCAAAGAACATCGTCGTCGTCATCAAGACGTTAACTCGCACACAGCTAGTTTACAGTATAGTGCCCGATTCCGATGGACGATGGTCAGATGATGCGATCTTGTCGGAGAAGAATTAAACGCTCTCTTCGGTCCATGCCATGCAGGCATGCATAGATATTCATATTTCATAATTCATACCATATATAACAACACTAATTCTTCTTAACCTCAATTACGAACTAACTAATCACTACTTATTATTAATAGAGTAGGATTTTTAATATATTCTAAGAATTAAGATGTTACGAGTGTGAAACAATTGTCATTTATGGACACGGGCCAGACCAATTTATGAAGGCCCATCTGAACTCTGAAGTCAATTTTAAATAAAAACCCCTAAAAGAGCGAAAACAAAACCCTGGGTTTAGTCAGCAATGGGCAAGATGGAGAAGAATGCCGGCGGGATTAGAGGCAGCGGAGGGAAACGAAAATCTGCTGTAGGTTTTACAAAAGGTAATAAGAAGAAGGGTGCAAAGAGGAGAAACACCGGTCCCCATCTTAATTCCAAACATAAGAGGGAGCTTGGTATCAATGAGGATATTGATCTTCAGAACTCGGATTCCGATTCCGATGGGGGAAAAAACTTCTATGACTATGACTACAAGGGGAATGTTGCAGAGGAGGAGAAGTCCAAGAACCGGAGATTCGATCCTGTGGATAATTTTGAGTACGAATTACCTGAGGATTTTGAGGTATTGTTCATCACAACGTTACTTCATTTTTTTCATGTGCGGGCGACCGGTCTACATACTTGTTCTTCCGCAGGATGAAGATCTGCCATCGGATGACGATGATAATGATGATATTAACGATGAAGACGGGGGGAATCACGCAAGGATGCTCCAGAACATAACAGGCATTCCAGGAGAATCATTCCAAGGTTATTTGACGTCTACATCTTTTGCAAAATGAAAGGAAATGATTGTAGGATTTTTTTTTAATGCAAATAATTTTTTTCTCCAGCTAAAATATGGAATGAGCCAACCTTGATTGATTCTATGGAGGTTAATGAAGCTGATGCTAAAGTCAGCATTCATGATTTGCTCGACGGCATTCATGGTCAGAAAGGGTACAGTCATCTAAGGAAGCGAGTGAGTCAGATGGAGAAAAAGTCCACGACTCTAGGTGCCCCAATTCCAAAAATACAGAAGGAGAAGGTTGAAAGGAAAGTTGCATATGAACATTCAAAGAAAGATATCACTAAGTGGGAACCTCTGGTTAAAAGTAACAGGGAGGCTCCCACCATATACTTTGAGGAGAATAGAAATATAGGATTTTCAACCATTGGAGCAGTAGCATCTGGGTTTCAACCTAGGACAGAGTTTGAGAAGAAGATGGCATCACTGGTTTATGATCCTAGGGTCGTTGAAGCCCATAAGAATGATGGTTTAAGTCTTTTGGAGTTAAACAAGGTAGAAATATTAGTGAAATATAACATCCCTGATAGATTTTTCCATATTTACCTCATTTTTTAGTTTATTTAATGTTTTTATGCGAACTAGTAGTTAAAATCATTAGAATTTACTTAATTTAGACACTTGCGTATTGACATATTACACAAGTATTTTACTTTATATTTTATAAAACTACAATCACAGATGCAAAAGATACTTCAGTTTATCAATATTCACATAAGTTTTTGAGCCAAATGAAATTTTATCCCTCTTAAGCAAGATTAAAAATTTACAATACTGACATACTGTCTTGCTGATTATGATATTGAGACATTGAGTCGTTGGCAAATAGAATTATTGCTATGATACTATGTTTATTATCCTTTACTTTTATCTTGTTTGTTCAGTTTATCATATGCTTTATTTTTTTCTGTCATAAAATACTTTCTGTGGTTATTTTTCCAAAACCATTCCAAATTTTCAGGATTTTTTCATCACTTTCTTGTTTTTATTAGATTTTTTTATATCTGATCATAACTCATTTTGCAGATTTCTATTGAGGATGTAAGAGAGAGACAGAATAATCTAGCCAAAATGAGAAGTCTTCTTTTCCGCCATGAACTGAAGCAAAAACGCATTAAGAAGATTAAGTCCAAAACCTATCATCGGTTACTAAAGAAGGATAAATCAAAATCAGCATCAGGTGAAATCCAATTGGATCCTGAAGCTATACAGGAGGAAGCTTTAAAACAAGAATACAAACGTGCTGAGGTAATTTTATGATTATCTTTTTGAGTCTTTTTATATTTGGAAGATACTTGTCTTCTAATTTAATTTTATAAATATATCAAATAATATTTTTACTATGATATAGGAGCGTCTTACTCTGAAGCACAAAAATAAATCAAAGTGGGCAAAACGAAACATTAAACGTGGAATAAAAGCGCAAGATGAAGGTACCCGGGCTGCTATGTCTGAACAGCTTCATCAGCATGCACTTTTGACAAGAAAAATGAACTCCATCAGGGAAAGTGATAGTGAAGGAAGTAGCAGCAGCAGTGAAGATGATGAAGATGCTGATGGTGATCTTTCACCAGAAGCAGAAAAAAATGCTGCATCCAAACTTTTAAGAAGAGCAAAGGAGAAAACAACTAAGCTTATGGAAGAAATGGATGAGATTCCCACGTCGGGTGTCATGTCATTGCCATTCATGGTATGCTATATCATCACAAAAAGTCATTTTAACAACTTGTATTTGTAATATGTTTTTCTGTTTATTATCTTCATATTAATTTCTATTTCCAATATATCATTTTCCAATATCAATGGTGCATGAGCATTGTGCTTTTTAGATTGGAGAAATTTACACCTGAGTTATTATGCTCAATTTTTTATTTTTTAAATATTTACCATTGCTAGTGCTACAATGCTTTTAATGCATATTGCTCAAAATCATTGCTAGTTCTCAATATTCTGTACATTATGAACAGGTTCGTGGATTAAAAAAGAAAATGGAGGTTGCTGACGAAGAAGCACGGCTTGCCCTTCAAGAATACGATCTATCAATAGGCGATGATGTTTCAAATGAAAATATGAACAAAGAAGAAATCAGTAACATTGGACCTTCAGGTGGTAGAAAAGTATTTGGAGAATCAAAAAAGCATACTAAAAAGCCCCAAAAGAAAATTGTACGTGAGAACATTCTCCACAGCAGTGACAGTGAGGCTGAGTTTGATTTGGATGGTAATATAGATGAAGAGGTGAAAGAAAATAACAAGGGACCAAAACTCAAGGTGACCTCTAAATTCCCTCCTGGGATTCAAAAGACGGGTCAAGAAATTGATTTACAGGTACAGGCGTGCATGGTACAGCACCTTATATTTACTTACTATTGAGCATAGTGCATCAATTTTTTATTTGTTTAAGGTAAAAAAAATCATTAATTCTTTTGCTGTGCATTAGAATTTGCTTGGTCATATTAAGAATTCCAAGTCAACAAATGAAGTTTCCCTATTTGTTTCTGGTTCATGGAAAAAGGTATTGTGTATTTAATCATTAAATTTCAAATTCTATATTTTTTATATGTATATTTAATATTTGTATGTGTATTTATTTATATATATATATATATGCCTTTTTATTTTTTAATGATATGGTTAGGTGAATGATGAAAGTTCATTGCCAACGAATATTGAAAAACCATCAGGAAACAAAAGTGAGACTGCTTTGCCTCATCAGGTCTCTAACACAGAATGAGTCTCTTTCATGTTTATTTATATCATATATTCTTCATATATACTATTCCTTGTCTGCTGAACTATTTCTTTGCTTGTTCTTCTCAAAGGGAACTGAACAAGAAAGTGATTCAGATTCTGACCAAGAGATGGATGGTCAACCAGAATACGAGCTTCCATCTCAAAATGAACTTATACGTGATGCTTTTGCTGGTGATGATGTTGAAATGGAATTTGAAAAAGAAAAAATGAAAATACTTAACGATGAGAACCCAGAACCTGAAAAGCCAGTTCTTCTTCCTGGATGGGGTCAATGGGCTAGTGTTCAGAAGAAAAAAGGTTTGCCTTCTTGGATGGTTAAGGAGCATGAAGATGCTAAAATGAAGAGGGAAGCAGCCCTTAAAAAGAGGAAGGACGCACATCTGAAGAATGTTATTATATCAGAGAAAACAGTCAAAAAGGTTAGTTTTTCCCATCATTTAGATATTCAGTTAATTAATGTAAAGATCATAATTTACTAATTTATCTCACCAATGCTATTTATATGTTAAAGATGAAAATGATTTATTTGATTTAATTTGAGTCAAAACACACCTGCCTTTTATGTTGTATAGGAGTTTAGTAATCAAAGCAAAATTTCTGCTGTGCGATAAAATCCTGAAACTACAACCAAACATTTTTATATTTTTATTGCAGTCTCTGAAGCTACAATCAAAGTCATTGCCCTTCCCTTTCACATCAAAGGAGGTTTTTGAACAAAGCATTAGGATGCCTATTGGTCCTGATTATAATCCGTCGATATCAGTTGGAGCACTTAATAAACCTTCAGTAAGTTTTAACTTTTAGTGTTTTCGTGCTTTATGTTATTAGGAACATTAGTTGAAGTAATGAAAAAACTAGTTTTCATTAAACTTTGTCAAGATTTTTTGTCAGCAATTCCATATATCATGTGGGAAAGAACAATTTTCTGATGTATTGATTGATTTCTTACAGGTTGTTAAAGAATCTGGTATCATAATAAAGCCAATTAAATTCAAGGAGGTCGATATGAAAAAGGGAATCTAAGATTGTATTCTATTTTGATTTTATCATATACCTAAAAACTAAAATACAATATATATTTCATCTAATTAATTTATTGATTTTTGTTTTGTTAGATTATAGCCTTAGTCCTTATTCCTTTAGTTAGGTATATAAGTTTAAAAATAAAATTTATTTATTTAAAATCTAGTATTTCACTGTATTTTGATATTTAAAAATTCTAAAGTATTGGATTAATGTTCAACTAAATTTTGGACTAATAAATGATAATATTATTTAGTTTATTTTATCATTTTTGTAAATTCTTTAAATGTCTATGGATTTTAATAAATAATATCTTATTTTGTAGTTAATTTAATTTTTTTTAAAGGACTAGTCTTCAGCATTTAGGTGAGATATCAAAGATAAGATATTTGATATGGTCTGTTTTTTGTAAAAGAAAAAAAAATGATAATGGTTGTAAGATGAAAAAAATGATATCTTAACAGAATTGTTTTTTCAATGCATAATACATTTTTCTATTAACTGCTTAATCGATCATTTAAAAACTTAATATATCAATTTAGGATTGTCCACTTATCCATACTCCAACAAATGAGATAAAGTGTTGTACTATACAGATTTCAATATTTAATAATTCATTTCTTCTGAGAAACATTGACGGGACATATCTAAACTCAATTATAGCCGATCACTTTGGGGTTTGGACATGATTGTGAAAATACTTACAAGGCTATATATAATACACGAAATATGAAAAATTATAAATATAATCCTATAATATAATTAAAAAAAACTTTTCGATTTAGAAATTGTAGACCAGTTAAACTTTAACTATGTATCCAATAAACCACCAAACTTAATACACATATTGTTGTATTTTTTAATACATGGTCGATACTTGCCTATTTGGTGTTACATGAAAGTGTAGTTTTTATGTAAAGAAAATATATAGAAGGATAATGCACATATTATATTGAGTAAAAATTTAAAAATGCAAGAAGTATAAAAAAAATGAATAAGAAACTTATTGATTTTTTTCATTAACTATATAATCTAGTTGTACAACATTTAGACACGTTATCTAAAAAGGTTGATCTTCTATACTTTCAGAGTTAATGTCTTCAAAAGATAACAACTCTTCTTGTGACACCGATTTAAAGGCTAAACTGATGTCTTTAATAACCTTTTTAAAAATTATCTAAGGAAGTTTACTAATGTGTTGTTTATATTTTTTTTATTTTTTTCTGTCTAAATATACCACGACAAATATCCAATGTCATTTCAGAATAGCTCCAAAAGGGGCAAGTGGTGTATGATTTTTTACATAGCCTTTATAAGATCCTCTATTCTAATATCCATATTTAATTGGATGAAAATTGAAATATTCATTAATCTTCAGAAGGTAAAATCCATGTACTTAGTCAACGAAATTAGAAAAGATCTGAACCAAAAACAATTAAAGAAGTGATTTCAATTTTTTCCTTCAGATTGCATAGCAGTCACTCTCCAACCTTTTAATTTTTTGAAAGTATTTAGATGATCCAATTTCACATTCTACGAGAAAAAAATGTTAATAAATTTCACATTCTACTAGTAGTCTATATAATTTCTATCTCTACTTTTCATAATTCCCCCAACTTATTTATAAGAGTGTCGGATTTTCAAACTACAATGTTATTAGCCCAACAATCGAAGTATTTATCTATTAGATTCTTTCTGATATAAAAGTTTTCCATAAATACGAGTCCACAATAGGCCTGATCTGAATATTTTCAAATATCTTTCCATTAATCTTAACCCTAACCCTAACCACACACAAAAATAAAAAAACCTACCGAATGATAAAAAAATCACTTGGGTTCATCTGTTCTGGGTTGAAAACTAATTAGTAATCAATAATAGTGATTAGTGAGTGAATCTTTAGTATAAAACAAACAATGAAACAAATAAATGAGAATAAAAATACTGACCAATACGGCAACAGTGCAATACCTATTTCAGTAAATTAGATAATAGATAAGTGAATAATGTAGTATAGTGATTTTTAGTTTTTTACAATTCTACCTGAAAATTCTTTCACAAATTAAAAATGAAAAACTCCAGACCGAAAAATACAAGCTTACTAAAAAATAGGCAAAGTTGGACGTGGCCTGACTATGTTCAATACTCCTCTTGCAGTCGACTGTGAAATAAGTAAATAAATAAAAAGCACAGAAATGAAATTGAGAAGTGATCACATCACCATCAATCAACAAAGTTTTTACCTCAAAAAAAAAATTGAAATTTAGACGCATCAGAAATCTTCTCAGATAAGGAGCTCGTTGACTTTCAGCAAGGCGACTACTACGTAGTATAGTATACAAAGAATTTGATTTTTTATTAAACTCCTGAAAAGAATAAAGGTGTAAGAAAATCATTTACATTTAGATATTGATTTTAAAATTTCATTCCTAAAAAAATTAAAAGCTCATTCGTAATTTCAAACCATTATATAGTTATTATTATTATATTAGTCCCTTCTAATGGTTGAGGTTCATCAACCTCTGTTCTACACTTGCTCCTGAAACTCTGCCCTAGCCTCGTCATTTCCAGATTCAATTTCAGCTACTGACTGATCAGAATTAGAATCTTCATCATCTTCAGTCCTCGGCAAAAATATCATCATTATTTTTTAATTATCCTTATTATTCTTGAACAATTTGGATTTAGAAAGGTAGATGATACAACAAATAAAATTCCAGTTGTATTATTTGAATCCAATTTACTCATATGGGAATTCATCAATAATTAGTTTATGTATTTTTCTAATTTTCAGAATTGTATTTCTTTAGTTTTAAAACTTAGTTGTTTTTATATCTATTTTTATTATCTTATGTACTTGTATTTCCCTAATTTTAATATTTATTTAATGTAAAACATGTATTTTATATTTTTCCTTATTTTTTACTAATTTATTCTAATTTAATAGGATTTTCCTGATTTTTTTAAATAATTAATTTTTTTTGTATGAATGCGTGCGGCCGCACAGTCCGCATTATTTTTCTTAAAAACATTGGAATCGACATAAATCATCTAGGGCTCACAGCTCAATATAACTAACCCAAGTATAGATTCTTCTATTTTTGTAAGAACATCACAGTCCAATATAATATTCAATGCTTCATTTTCGATAATTCTTTTTGTAAGAACATCACAAAGAGCTAAGATAGGAGCTCAATCAACCTTGTTAACAAATCTCTTATATTACTTTGCCTTTTTTATTTCACTTTATTTGCGAGATTAATTATTTGTTTATTCTGATCGAATAGGTTACTGTTTCATTAACAAGGTCTGGTGAATTAAGGTCTATTACCTTTCTTCCGTCCTCTTCGGATATCTAACTACATTGAAGTCCCCTAAAATGACCCATGACATTGACAAGTATTTTTGGTTTAGCAATTCTGTCACATCTTCCCTCTTTTTGGACTACTACTACAAAATCCATAGATGGCCGAAAACCAAAAGGTGAGGCCAACTCTGTTTTTTATTATCACAGTTAGGATTTTTTTTTTTTTTGAAACAATTAAATTTCATTAGAATAAGGCTAATGCCAAGTTTACAAAAATAGAGAATAAAAATAAAAATAGAAGTAAAAAGAAATGAGCAAAAAGCTTATTGACTCTCTCCCATTAGCTATGTAGTCTGGTTATACAGTAACTAGATACGCTGCCTCAGGAGGTTGGTTTCCCATACTTCCATCATAGATGTCTCCAAAGGGTGACAACAGCTCTTCTTGTAATACACTGAATCAAAAGAGAGACTGATGTCTTTAATGACCTTCTTAAGGACTACCTCAGGAGGCCTACTAGTATGCTGTCTATATCTCTTATTTCTCTCCGTCCATATATGCCACGACAAACATCCAATAACATTTCATATTAACCCCCAAGGGGGAGAATGGCGCGTAATCTTTTGTACTGCCTCCGTTAGATCCCCTAATCTAATATCTGGACTGGATTGAGTAGGGACTGGAATGTTCATTATTTCCCAGAAAGCGGAATCCAGGTGTTCCGCATCACAGTTAGGACTTGTTGGTGGGTGAATGAGTGCTCTTGTGTTTAATAATTAGAGTTCCAGGCTTACAACCAAGCCATATCCTATTTTTTGTGTTAAGACGTAATGTATATTGTATATTCCCATTCGAGAGAAAAATCCATCCAGCAAGAAATTCCACTATCATCGTATTTCTCTTTTTTTTTGTATTATTGTCTCTAGCATTCCAGGCATCCAATATCTAACACATTGATTTTCCATAGCATCTCATTCTTTTTTGAGGCATGATTCAATCCCTCAAAATTCCAGAATACAAATTACATGACTACACATTTGGAATTCACTTTTCTCAAAATTCAGTCAAATAGTCCGAATAAGACTCGTCCTTATGAGCTATGGGGAGCCTCTTCTGTCATTTCTTTATCAGCTGATGTATGTTCCCTATATTTATCTTGAAGAGAATGCAATGAGTCCAAAACCATTTATATTAAATGAGCTATCCTTGCTATCTTGAAGAGAATGCAAGGTGAAATTTTTCTCTCTACTATTCCTAGCTCCTGCTGTATTGGATCAAGCTAAGTCCCATTGCTTTGGTCAGTTTAGTATACTCAAATCTAACCAGATTGCTGGTCGTAGTAGAGATGGGAACATTTGTTTGCAGTACCACAAATCCACAATACAACCCTCTTTCTGCAGTGTCTCTTCTCTGTTACCCGATGTTTTATTTTCAGAAGCTTCTTGCCTTTTGGGGGGGATTTCGATAAAGATTCCATTCTGACCTCACCCTCGTCATATACTTTCATTCTAACATTTTCATTTATATATTTTTACTATACTAATATATTATGATTTCTAACAGATATGGTATGATCATATGACATAAAAATAAATGAAGTAGATAAAATGACGGATAAAAAAGAAACCACAAGTAAATGCAAGCAAATCCCTTCAGTTTAGAACATAGTATTGCGTTATCTAAATTTATACAGCATAATATAAAAAAAAGGTAAACGTATATTGTTAAAAAATATAGGACCTCGGTTATGTGGTCAAGTTCAGCTGAAATTGTGCTTTCATTCCGTTCAACTATCCAGCAAAACTGCAAGCAAAGTTTCATGATGCTGTCCAGTATTCTTGATACAGACCCAATATCAAGAAAAGATTGGGAAATCAAAGCAGACAAATGCCTACATATAGGAAAATTGTGTTAGCAAGATGAAAAAATTAAAATGACCATTTTAACATATAGGAACATTCCCATTGAATTTCATTAAAGAAAATATATTGTAGAAAAGCCTAGCTGCAAATGCTCCTGAATGTGTCAAAGAATCAAAGGTTTACAAAGCATCAAGGTACAGTGTGCCAAGCTGCCGCAATATACCCACCTTGAGGTATTGGGAACTTAGACATGGCGAAAAAGCAGACTATAATTTGAAATTTTTATATATTACTTAATTTGAGGGTTTTTTTATGGATTAAAGCTTTCATTGCTGAAAGTAAAGTAGGGGCAGAGCCCAAGATTGCATATACAAGCTGAAACCGGAGGGTATAGTAAGGCATATACAAGATTTCTGAAAGTAGAGTAGGGTAGAGTAGGGAAATGCAGATACAACCTCTGGAGGCATTGGGGCATAAATGACATAAGCTTTTCCTTCAACCCTGAGAGTTTTAAGAAGAGTTGTCACCCATTGAGGCATAGCACGATACAAATATGGGAGACTAACCTCCGGAGGCAGATAACCTAGTACCCAACACTAGGTATTATGGTTGTGTGGAAAGTGTCAAATGAGTCTTATACTCTTTACCATATTCTATTTGTTTATACTTATCCCCAATGTAATCAGGGCAATGTCCTTCATTATGATTAATGAAAATATTTAACTGCTTCAAAAAAAAATGCAGATACATGAGCTATGGATATAAAGTAAAAACATTGTCGCTCTTTTATATGGCTGCGACCATGACTAACTAGCCAGGTACTGGTGCCTCGAGAGGTTGGACTCCCATAGAGTTATGGCTTGAGTTTCAATCTGAGTAAGATTGAGCTTCTTATAGGTTGTGGCATCATACACGATGCTCACATCCCCAATGATTTATCTGCTTACAATTTCTAGGGACCTCAGGGTATGTTGTTTTAATCTCCTGTTCCTTTCATACCATATGTGCCAGGAGAGTGAGACTAACAACAACCAATGCAAGCCCCAACAGCTATCTTTGTGTGTGAATTTTTGAATTGTTTCCATAATATCCCCTATTCTAATGTCTAATGAGGGAGAGGGGAGGGGTTCTGACCCCTGAGTGCCCATATAGCATTGTTGAGACAACTAATGGAATCTGGTAGGAGGTGTCTGCATAGATTTAAAAAGCGTTAAGCGCTTTCTTTTTCCAGGAAGCGCTTTTTCCGCTCTGAACGCTTTAGAGCGATTAAAGCGGTAGTGAATTTCGTAATTATTTTCAATATTAAATATTAAAAACTAATATTTAAATATTAAATATTAAGCGGCAGTGTCATAAGCTTGGAAATATTATGTGACAGGCCTTATTTACGTGGTATAAGCTTATCCTTATGACAGAACTCTATAGAATAGAACTCTATAACTTATCCTTATCCACTATACTTATTTACGTATCACATTTTCTTAATATTTTATTATTTAATATTTTACGTGTCTTGGTTTTTAATATTTAATCCATCCACTATACTTTTTATGACACTACCGCTTATACTTATTTACTACCGTTTAATATTATACTAGAAAAAGCAATTTAAAAAGCGCTCATGAATAAGCGCTTTTCAGCTTTAATCGCTGCTTTTAAAGCTATGGGTGTCTGGAGTATTGGTAGTTAAAGTAAGGATGTTACACTGACTCCTCCTCCAACCCGCACAGGGGAAAAGAAGTTTGTAATTGGATACCCCAACTTCGGAGCCTGATGAGGGTGTTAAGGCTTTTAACTTTGATTCTCCATAAAAACATGGAGAATTTTGGGGGCTTTTTGGACCATATGCTAGAGTTCAAATCTTGTATGACACCCTTGGGCCTTAGTGTTTCATAGTGTTTGGAGGGAGCTATTTGAAGTATCCTATAGCTGCTCAGGAAGTTGATGCACTTGTCTATTAAATCTTTATGAGTGGCTAGGTATGCCTAATAAGGGTCATCAGGAGTGGAGGAATGCTCACTGGAGATCTCAGAGATATAGACCTTTCAAGAATCAAACAGAAGCAGTAGGATTTCTAAAAAGTCAGTAAAAACAGCGGGATTTCCGTCTGTTTTTCTGATTTAATTTCAAGTATTATGTAGGTACTAAGGTGGATTCAAATTCAGATCCAGATCTGGCTAAGTATCCACCTAGAAAGTTGCATTATGCCTAGACGGCTAGACGAGTAGATGTGTGCTTTTTCAACCCTGCTAGAACTGACGCTAATGAGGTATTGAGATGATCATTGTACAATATAAATTTTTTTAAATAGCTTCATCGATAAATAAGCCTAATGAGGTATTTAAGAAATATTTTCAGCTTACTCTTGATGAAAACCAACTAGTTCAGTAAAATCACGAGAATCTTGGATATGACCTTGTAGAACATTCCACTGAGATTCAATAACATCAACCTGAAAAGGCATGATAAACAGAAGAAGAAGAAGAAGAAGAAGAATTTGATACATCAGTGATAGATATAATGTCATAAGTCAAAACCATCTATAATTATATGGCTTCATATTTATAATTATGTTTTCAACACAGATTTATAACCATTAAATATTTAAACAATAATATGCAAACAAAATAATCTACCAAAGAATTATAAATTCTTATTTGCAAGTAGATACAAAAATATTACTTAATTCTAACTGTGTAACTCCAAGCACTAAATGACACACGTACACTGATTCACATACATGAAAAAAATACTACTTCAGAAAACCATATATGCATAAATAAAGAATGTACATAATACATTCATTTTGACCATAATTAATATTTAGCAGGACCAAATTTTGCAAGGTGAAGCAAATCAATCAATTTTGTTTGTCTTAATCACAAATTGTGGATTTGGAAATTGCTTTATCTTATCACTAAATCTTTGCTAGAATTTTGTTTAACTGAACGACAACTCAGACCAACTCATGGTATGTCCACCTGAGGCCAAAAGTAACTGATTTCCAGAGTGATTTTTCATTTTTGCAGTAGTTAAATAAAGTAAAAAAAACTAGCATCTCCTCTATCCTTCTCAACCATGGTGGATGCTGGAATCTCTGGAAATAACACGGGTTCCAAGAGATCCACGTGAGGCTTACTCCTCTCCCGCCTTCAAGCGAAAAATATTCCCAACTTCCAGTTCACGCAGCATTTGTAAACAGCAATCAACCTCCTTCCTTTGGTAATCAACAGAATTCTTCCCCTGCTCCGGCAATATTTCAGGGGAATCTTATATCAGCCGGTTGGAAGCTATCAACAAGAATTTTACCAAGATAAATATAGGCAGTGAACTACATTCACTGCACATCAAGATGAGCACCGCTCAAAAAAATGGTATGAGCAACCGTAATAGTCTACTAATGTCAGATCAAAATGATGTATAAAATGTAAATAACATAAATGTCCTATATTATTATACTCATTTTTCAGAAGTTTACATCTAATTGTAATGGTGATTGGTGAAGACTATCTTGTGTGATATAACAACAGGTTAAAATTGAAATACCACCAATATCAAATATTTACCATTAAAATAAATAGCCACTGTAGGTAAGCATTTACATACAGATAGATGTATAAATAATTAAATACAAACATGATAATAGATGTAATTATAAAGTACAGAATACATAATACAGTGTGTTGCTGACTTTCTGTAAACAGTGTAAAGAGTTTATCACCTGGATGTAAAATTGCAGATTCCTAATCAGGAAAGCCATATGCTCCCGAACTCTCCACATTGGGGAACGTTGTTGTTGTTGAGAAGTGGTATTTCCCTTGTGATCTTTCCGAAGCTTACTGAAGTTAGCATGCCCTTGATGCATCACTGAGGCCCATGATTTCTCCAATTCCATTTGTGTTCTTTTCAATCTGATCAAATACTGGAAAATCCTGCAGTATCTGAACAAACATAGTTAGGTTATAAATTTGAAGAAAAAACTCATTTGAAAAATATATGATTTTTCTTTTCTTGAAAGTGGTTCAAAGATTTCAAACTTACTTAGAAAGAACTTCCTGTGAAAAAAAGAGTTGCAATGGCCAATTCACAGAATATTCGAGAGAAATACCATCCCACCCATCAAGAGAGTACTCTAATGAAGATATTTTTTCATCCGGTGAATCCATTTTAGAAGAACCAAAGGAAGACATCCTAGAATTGAAGATGAGAAAAAATAAAATTTCCTTCTTCCCAGGATAAAATATAAAAAAGTGATCACATGCGATAAGTAGAAAGGTTGTTTACTGTTGTAATAGAATAAAACAAAACATATTCATAGATTGGGATCATTGGGTGTATTTCGTGTATACATTATGCAGATTCAAAATGAGAATGGGGGATGCTTTCTTATTAGTGAGTCTAAAGAGAAAAGCGCCTGCTTTTTTCAAGAGGCACTTTTTTTGCTTTGGGGGGGCTGGCTTTAAGCGCCATAAAACCTAAAAAGCATGTGCAATAATTAAAAATAGTAAGTAATATCTTGAAAATATAGAAAATACAATTTAATCCAACTTTAAAAAATAATATTAAATACGATAGTAAGATATTAAGGTTTTGGTGGGTGGTGGCAAGAGAGGGAGAGGGTTTTAATTTAAAAGAGGGATAGAATGGTAAAGAGAAAAAAAACTAAAAGAAATAATAGGGTAATCGGCGGATCCAAACCCGACCGATAACCGTTTTTAAAACTATGGTTAGGCTATATATTTTTCACTTGAACTTGAACACATGGCTTCAAATTTGTTTGCATATTGGAATAAGCCAGGCAGATTTTGGCCTGAATCAGCCTTTTTTAATGTCTTTTTTTTTTTATAAAGTTAAATTTTCATTAGGAAATGAAGTGGGCCTTGCCCAGTTTTATATAGTATTTACATAATATAGAAATAAATGAAAACCCTTACAGACTAGCATTATTCGGGAGTAAGTTTAGTCCTCAAGCATATAAATTCAGAGAGACTCAGAGAGATTAATTCAGCAAATGCATCATGACCCATAACCTCACACATTAACTTCAAGCACACCCACATCAGGTGGGTTAGCTTTCACATCAAAACATAGTTTGCACTTTGCAGGCCTTCGTAATCTCAGAAACCATCACATACTTTGATCTGGAAACACCTGCCCTCCACCTCCTGTTCTGCCGAAGATGACAAACAATGCTACCTAGAAGTGTCCAGAGAAATCTCCAGCTGTTGGAATTCTTCCTGAGAGATTAGATACAATCCATAACATCACCCATCCTGATGTCACCAATCACCATTCAAAGGTACCTGCATGTTATTATTCCTTCAAATGATAAGATGGATCTCCTTAGAAGTTAGAACAGGAAGGTGGCTTTGGTGAAAAGGCAATTAAAAAAGAGATGGTCAATGGTTTCCTCTATTTCATTATAGAAATACAGAGTGAGATTAATGCCTAAAAATAGGTCATGCAAATCAGAATTTGCGATTTTTCTTCCAGTTGACCATGTGATTTCTACATCAACATCCCCAACCCTCAAGATTTCTGACGATTCCACTCATTCCAGGAGTCCAGCCATCTCCTCCTGCAGGAATCTCCAAAGCTATTCTTATAAAATATTATCAATAATTTAAATTTTACATAGAGATATATGTTAAAAATATATATTAAAAAAATAACACTGATGCATCTAATCATCCTATGTATGCATAAGTACACAGATAGATGGCATCCTAGCACACAGTGCACTCGATTATTTAAAACCTTGCTTGACCATTAATATGAAATTTTAATATTTGCAAAAAACAATATAGAGGGAAAAATAATAACCTCAAAGAAACTCTAGAGAAGTATTTATCATCGTCACTTATTGTTTTCAGTGATGCCTGCATTTTAAATAGTTCCAATTAATTCTCTATCATGATTATCATCACATGTATATGTTAGAGATCAATAAATCATCACATAACACAAAACACAAAATACTGTTAGGCATGACTTTAAATGCACGCTTAATTATCTGTGTGCAGCTTGGTAGAGATGCACCGTGCCCAGGTCAGATCTATGCGGATCTTGACTCGATATCCACCTAAGAAGAAGAAATAAAAATAACTTAAACCCTAAAAATCACGATTCAACTTCTGAATCGTGATTTTTCTCCCGAACAGACTGCTTCTCCCAACTTTCAGACGAACGATCATTTATCTTTTTCACCCGCGACGACAACCAGAACCAGCAACTACAAGCTCCGGTGAGCAGTGAGCTTCAAACTGGTGGTTTACTCCAGCAAAAAAAACAGTAAATATCTTTTCCGGAACATTGGGAACACCCAACATGGAAGTACATTGCTTTTGTCATCGAATGTAAAACAGGAGCAACAATACCAGTGAGATTCCCGATTTGCTATTTTCTGTCCAAGGGTGGAATTCACCGTATGAAGCTTAATATCACCGGAAAGTCCGGGATAAATCCGTACAAAAGTGTAACAAGGCGTCGTCAACAATTAGAATGATCGCTAAATACCTCACGTTTTACAAGAAGAGTTGTTGTCACCATTTGAAGACATCTATGATGGAAGTATGAGAGACCAACCTCCTGAGGCAGCGTATCTAGTTACTGTATAACTAGACTACATAGCTAATGGGAGAGAGTCAATGAGCTTCTTGCTCATTTCTTTTTACTTCTGTTTTTATTTCTATACTCTATCTAACTTGGGCATTGCCTTTTTTTCTTAATGAAATTTAATTGTTTAAAAAAAAAAAGTACCTCACGTTTTAATGCATTTAAAACCTTGCTGTTATGGAAATATTTTTATGTAGATAAGTGGTTGATTGGCACAGACGCATGGAAAAATACAAAATGCACGTAAGAGAGAGTATTAATGTTACATAGTGCTATAGTACACGTCAACATGTATATTTGTGAATTTTAACTTCTATCACATAAGTACTTGGCAATTAGGCTTAATAAGTTGTGATTTTTCTTCTTCTAACAGCATAACACATTAAACTATTTTTTATTTAGCTAAATTTTCATTAGATATGAAATGGGCCTTGCCCATTTATAACTTACAACACATTAAACTATTATGATGTTAGAAAGTACGTTTAGAGTTTAGACAAAGTAAAACAGTTATATTAATGTGACGGGTTTACAATTAAAAAAGATAAGGAAAAACTTACTAACTGAAATGGAATTAAGAGATCTGCTTCGGCAGTCGAATGTCGAGGTGGCAGGCGCATCAATTGACGACTCTCCTCAAGAAAACACTGTCATACATGACAGTGATATGAATGATGTCCCAAAATATAAAACTTGTGACCTAAACTAACTGATTGACAGTTTACAATTGGCATTCTGTTTATAATTAAGAAATGTTTGCAAATTTGCAGGTTTTCATAACAATTTTATAATTGCAATGAAAAACTAAAAAGAACCTGTATAAATTTATTATTAGTTAATAGTTATCACTAAATACTAAGAACCTATATAAATTTATACATGTTAGAACTTAGAAGAATACAATATATACAATTTATACTAAGAAGCATACAATTTTTTTTCAAAATTAAACCAATACAATTGTATGACCCTCTAGAGAGTAGCACATTATCCATCTAGATTGATACTAATAGATTGCTAGTTGCTACTTGGTATATTGTTGAAACTTGAAAAATCATAAAACTCTTTTAATACCAAAATGTTTTAAATTCTTTAATGTTTAAACATATTGTTTAATAATGAACAGAAAATTCTTAAACAAAATTTAGGTAATGATCAGATTCACATTGCATTCCAAAGTGAAAAGCACTACAGTCTGCATAGTATAATCTCAGTAGGGAAAATGATGGAGAATGAAAGCTTATTCATAAAAAAAATCATCTTACTTGGAAAAAGTCTCCCTTTGCTAAAAGAAAATAATCTTTTAAGGCTTTTAAGTGACCATTCAGGTCAGCACGTATAACCACGAGCTGTTAAACATAAGATGATGCTCAGTAGCCTGGGATTTTGGTACAAATCATTGTTAAGGCAAACTTACCTGCCAAAGGTGATTGGCCGCAATAGTACGGACTGCGTCAATAGTACACTCAAATGATCGTTTGTGAAATTCAGATGAGTTCTGGAATAAAGAATTGAATTTACAGATCTTTAGTGGGAAATAGCAGATGTAATATTAATTTATTAGATTACATTCTTTTTCTGAAGTCTAATATCGTAATATGCAAAGGATTTACCAATGTAATCATATTCTATTCAAATTTTAAACACGGTGTAAATGTTAAAATATAAATAAAGAAGAATAAAACCTTCAAATGCTGAAGCATTGTATCAATTTTATCAGCCTCGGACTGTGGAAGCAATTCTTCACCATGTAAGTTAGTACCTAAAGAAATTTCTGGTTGAGAAATATTTCCCAGATTTTCTTGTCCCTTATAAGATCCTTTTACAGTTGGTTGCTGCAAAATGGCTTCTGGGAATTTAAAAGACGCACATGGATTTCTTAGGATTCTTATTGCTTTACCAGAGAAAAGTATCGACTCTGCGATATGCATACTAATATGTTCAGGTAGCATATCCTGCATAAATTAACGATGAAGATTTACAATAACCTATAAGAAAAACAATAAGATGATTGAATCTGTTGTAGCGTTGATTCATTCCTCACATATCAAAGGCAGAGAAAATGTTTTGTTATGATCATAATATCATATACTTGAAGGCAGATTTAAAAAACATACATTTGCAGGGATGGACACATCAGGGAAAATATGTCACGGCATTCTCCCTTAGTTGGATTCGGGTCGGATCCAGTCCTGAACCTTACCAAATAGTATTTATTTCTAAAAAACAGATCTGATATAAATCCCACATTTCCCATCAGTTTTGCAGTAAAAAAACTGTTCAAAATCTGGCCACCACCATCTACTCCAGAAATGGTCTGCTGCATATTGTTTTTAACTATTAAAATGAACTCTATATATATATTTTTAAAAACTACAAGTATTTCTACGGGTATATAAGCGTATAATGTCCCAATGCTTGGGTGGCAGGCACACAGTGCATGGTGGCATTTAAAACCTTGGAAACACATGTTTAGAATTTAAGTGATTGCCAGATCTTTAGATTGATCCCAGTAGAAAATAAAATTATCAACCAAATAATAAATAATTCAGGACTTTTAGTAATATACTAATATTTACCAAAAATATATGAAAACCTAAGTTCCAGTCTGTTAGTGATGCATCATCAGTTGACTTCTGTGTCACTTTTTCAGATCCATCAGAAAGAGCCACTTTCTCAGCATCTTTGTTATCTTCCCTACAAAATTTGCAATACAAAATATAATAATTTTTAAAGTAATCTATGTATAATATATATTTTTAACATGCCGGGACATAAATATTACCTCCTAATAAAAAATTCTCTATGTGGATCATGGAGTATTCCATTGACCATCCAAGCACCAAGTTGATTGTACAGGGCTTGATGGCCATGCCATAGAAGTCTGTTGTAAATTTCATATCAGTAGTTACTAGTTAGGCACTATAAAATCAATTGTTTATGGTGTATGTGGTTTATTTAGAGTGCCATGACCTGAAAAGAATTGCCATAAAATTCACAAATCACATCATTGTTTCATAAATTAAGCATCACTGACCAATGACCATTATTGTTTACATGTTATTTAAAATGAAATTCATCCATTAGCATGGTCTCAAAAATTAAAGGTCAAAATTTATCTGTTTTGTTTTTATTAAGGCTAAATAACTTATTATTAACTCCAAAGAATTATTTACTGTTTTCCCATATTAACCATTTACAAATTTCTACTTTCTAGGTGTGTATATCATCATAACAGAAATATTGACAGAGTTTTTGTATATTAACCAAATAAATTGAACTACTTGGAGCAGAGTTTTTGATACGGTGAGACACTCAAATGCCAATGTGATAAGAAGGTAGGCCTAGCAGCTTAGAAGGCCTAAAATCTCTCTTGAACTAAGTGAACCATGATACTTGCTAGAATCCAAAGAACAAAGGTTTTCAAGGTCCTTGATTAAATCTTTGTATGTATAGGCCTATAGGGGAATAGGAAAACATGAATGACAACAAAAATATCTCACCAGCAATGGGAAACAAGCTCGTCGTCTGCAGGAGTCTGCCTATGGAAAGGCACTCAGGGACTAGACAGACAGGAGAGCCTTGTTGCCTATGTGTGCTTAGGAAACTAGCCTGTATGTGTTTTGATTGTTTTCTGAGGTAAATATCATTCAATTTAGTCGGTAAAAAAATAATTTCATTCTGATGTAAAAAAATAAGAAAGTAAATTTAGTCAGTACTCAGTCCAAATAAATGGCATACTGAAATTATAAAGATTCGAAATTGCACCTTTTACTTTGGTAACTTTGATTTATCAAAAGTAAAAACATTAACATTTCATTCAGTTATCTCTACACAAACATTAGGAAAATAAGGTGATTATAATCTGACATGACTTTACATACAGATTATTCTTAACAAATTTTAAAATTAATAATTTTTTCTAAAGCTCTATTCTACTATGCCTTCTCTTGGATATTTTGTAATTTAAGTTTGGATATAATACCATAACTTACTGGTGTTATTTATTATTATTATTTTTTTTGAAGCAATTAAATTTCATTAGAATAAAGCTAATGCCAAGTTTACAAAAATAGAGAATAAAAATAGAAGTAAAAAAAATGAACAAAAAACACATTGACTCTCTCCCATTAGCTATGTAGTCTTATACAGTAACTAGATACGTTGCGTCGCTGCCTCAGGAGGTTGGTCTCCCATACTTCCATCATAGATGTCTCCAAAGGGTGACAACAGCTCTTCTTGTAATACACTGAATCAAAGGAGAGACTGATGTCTTTAATGACCTCCTTAAGGACTACCTCAAGAGGCCTACTAATGTGTTGTCTATACCTTTTATTTCTTTCCGTCCATATATGTCACGACAAGCACCCAATAGCATTCCATATTAACCCCCAAGGGGGGGAGTGGCTCGTAATCTTTTGTGCTGCCTCCATCAAATCCCCCAATCTAATATCTGGACTGAATTGGGTGAGAACTGGAATATTCATTATTTTCCAGAAAGCGAAATCCAGGTGTTTCGCCAACGGAATTAAGAGAGATCTGGAATAAGAACAGTTAAAAAAAAGATGACTCCTAGTTTCATCTTCCAGATTACATAGCAAGCAAGCAGGAGGTACTTGTACTCTCCAACTTCTTAACTTCCTGAACGTGTTTAGGTGATCCCATTTCACCCTCCACAAGAGAATAGAGAATTTTGTCGGCATCTTCGACCAAATTATCTTAGCTAACATGTCTTTATACTTTCTATCTCTAATACTTTCCACTATTCCCCCCAACTTATTTATCGGAGTACCAGATTTCCATACAATAGTACTATTGGCCCTACAATCCAAACATTTATCCACTAGGCTTCTTTCTGAAACAAAAGCTTTCCAAAAATGCGAATCCACAGTAAGCCTGATTTGTATATCATTAAACGTCTTTCCTTTAATATACATATCTTGGATCCATTTTACCAG
>LFYR01000678.1:250386-351264 GCA_001185155.1 Zostera marina | reverse complement strand
TAATAATAATAGGGAAATGAGCTAGTAACCCATTGACTCTTTTCATTTAGCTATGTAAACTAGTAATATAGTAACTATATACGTATTTTAAAATAATAATAATAATCTATGCAAATATATTTTCTTTAATGGTGACATTTTTAGTATTCTATGTTACTAGTTATAAATATATTTTCAGAAGAATGCATTCAAACTCAATGTATTTTATAAGAAATGATGCATGGTCATAAATGATTTTTCTAAAGCATAGGGAGGTTGGGGGGGTTAAAGATCTCCATTTAATTACTATTGCAACCAACATTAAAAGAGTTGCGAAATATTGGGAGAAGACTGACTCCATTTATGTTTAATGAATCCAAAAGAGATACTGATCTAGGCATAGTTCAAAAAGCGACGCTTTAAGCGTCGCTTTTTTAGCTTTAAGCGGAAAAGCGGTCCTCCAGGACCGCTTTCTAAAACGCTTTTTCTGGTCAGGTTATCGGGTCGGGTTGGGTTATTGGGTTGGGGCAACCCATTACCCATGTGAAATAACTTAAACTATTTTAATTTCCCTTCCTACCCCTCCAATTTCTATCTAACTATATAAACCCAATACCCTTCTAATAAAACCCTAATTTTCTTTATCACTCTCACTTCTATTTCTTCCAAAACCCTAGAGATATGGGAACTGAATCCCAATTTCATTATTGCATGAATGAAATGGAAGAAATTTTAAGAGATAATATAGATATTGATACAATTATTACAATTTTTATATATATACCCCCTGTTTTATATATTTTCTCTTACAGGGGGTATTAAGAGATACAGGGGGTATATATGCAATTTTTAAAAAAATTACAATTATTTACAATAATGCCACTACCGCTTTTTCAGCTTTAAGCGCGCTAAAGCGCTCAAAGCGGAAAAAGCGGACCATGAAAAAGCTGACCGCTTTTCCGCTTTTTGAACTATGGATCTAGGCTCATTAGACATGGGTCTATGAAAGACCGACCGGAAAGAGATCGACTCAAATTCCAATCGATCGTCCGATCGACCTGAGATCTAGTCGATTCCCCTGAGATGGTTCGACCATGTCTCCTTTTGGTCCATAATTATCGATTGGGCATCTGGTTTGGGCCTGGCCTAAGCCCAAGACCCATTTGTGATGTTCGATCTTCAATCCATTTACGTGTGTCTGAGGACTTGTTCTCAGGCCACACTCTTTGTGCGGGTCTTGGTATCACCAAATGCCATCAACAGTCCTGATAATTCTCATCCCAAGTATCTGATTTCTTCTCCCAAATTCTTCATGCTGAATTTCCTTGAGAGCTGCCTTTTGAGAAATACGATTTCCTCCATTCTTTAGCTTGCAATTAACATATCATCTACATACAAAACCAAGATGATAGAAATGTAAACTTTCGATCTTTGGTAACAACGGTGATTAGAATCACACCTTGCAAAACCAATGGAACTCATAAAGGCATCAAACTTCTTGTACCATTACTCTGGGGCTTGTTTCAAGCCATAGGACTCTTATCCAACTTGCACACCAATCCTTGTCTTTATCTGAAACAGATAGTCAGGCTAAACCACACATATTTCTTCCTCCAAGTCATCATGAAGAAATGTTGTTTTAACATCCATTTGTTCCATCTTAACAACATGGGAAAATACTTTAGAATAATCTAAATTTTGTACCTGTTGAAAACCCTTGACAACAAGTCTTGCTTTGAACATTTTCCTGCCATTAGCTTCCTCTTTTAGCCTGAACACCTATTTGTTATGGAGTGCTTTCTTTCCTTGATGTAGAAGTTAGTCTCCAAGTTCCAATTTCAGCAAGGGATTTTAACTCATCTTTCATAGCCAAACTCCTACCGTTCTGAATCAGCATGATTCAAGACTTGTAATTTTCTGGTTCACCCTCATTTGTAAATAGAATGTTATTAACAATTGGAAATCAAAATCTATCTGGCTTCTTTCTAGACCTCAGTGATCTCCTAACATATTGTGAAGTATACTCTGGTTGTTTTGATTTTGGTTCTGACTGTTCATCACTGTTCTCATCAGAATCAACTCCCACAATAGTAGTTTTGAAACACGAATCACAATTCTCTCACGTAATGTATATGATTTTTTGTTATAAATGCAGTAAATAGCTCTTTGCATTTCGTTTTTTTTGCCAAATTAGCCATACTTATAGTTTATTTTTAAAGAAAATTTAATTTTTAGGCTTATCTTCATCTTCATGATGATCCAAAGTACGATGCTAGCAAGAAAGACTGTTCTTTGTTAGAGATATGCAGGGGTGTTGTATCTGCTTTTAAAAGTCTGCAAAAAGCTAACAAGTAAGTGTAATTTAGAATTTTAACTTCACCAAATATATCTTGCATTTGAAGTTGGGCTATATATTAGGTTAGTAATTGATCTGTTTAAATATTCAAGAAATATTCTGAGAGATTATTTTCGTTTTATGTTTATTTTGTTAGTATTGTATTCTCCCCTTGCATTAAACTCGATCGGTGATTAATTGTTTTTTTTACTCTATCATCAAAAATAATACCGATATCATTAATTCTGGTGACCGAAGTGTGTTTCTTACTTGCTTCACCCCTTACACGTAAAACCAAACATTCCAAGATAGGTAATAGCTCAGTGGAGGCTCCAGTGCTCCAAGAGTCTAGCCGTTGGAAAATTTCGACGACTTTTGTTCTTCTGGATCACTTAAATTATCAAATGGCTGCATTGAATTCAAAATTGTCTAAATGACTGAGTTCAGTATGTGCGTCAACTGCAATAACATTTGTTCCAGAGACTCTTCCTCTACAAACGGAAAGCATGTTGCTTTGGTTTGTAATCCTCATTACCTTAATTTGTTTGGGTGACTGCAAACATTGTAGCATGCGAAACTTTTTTTTTTGATAACGGAAGACACCTCTCTACAAGATGTAGAAACTAGAAAGGTCTACCTCCGAGTGATATACAAGAGTCACATAATATATCACTGGGCAAATCGTAGTGAAAATGTACATAACGAGACTCGAACTCCAGACCCTTAGAAACCTTAATAGCTATTGTGACTAGTTAAGCTAATCTACCTATGTTTGGCATGTGAAAACCATATGTGAAAATGTATCACATAGTACTTCAATTGGGAGGAGATTATATTGTGTAGCTTCATGATATGTTAAGCTAGGATATCTTTATGTTTGTGAATTGTGATAACCTAGTGTTGAAGTGTTTTAAGCATATTAGGGAGTATAAGTTGAAGTGGAGACTATTTAATTGGTACCCCTGGTTTGGCCGAGTTCATAGTCGGGCTCAGTTCATTAGCCCAGGTGAACATGAAATTTAACCTACAATTCTGCAAATTGAAAGAAAAAAATTTAAAATCTGGAAATTTTAACCACGAGGAACACAATCGTGGAATAACCACCACCGAGCAAATCAGTGCACGGATTTGAGCAGTGAGTCTGTGGTGGTAGTCTGATAGGAAGGCGATGAGAATAGGGATAGAAAAGAATTGGGTTTGGGAGGAGATTGATTTAGGGTTATTTAGATTTAGTTTTTTTAGATCTAGATTTAGAAACAATAATACATTTCAAACTTTTTGGTTTTATATCATTGAAAACATCATAAAAAACAATCTTCTATAATATATATACTTTTCTGAATCATTGACACGACATACGTTTTTGGTTGCAGAGATGATGAAATGTCACAATTAGAGAAAAAAGCTTTATTCACAGCCACTACTATTCTATCAATGAAGGCGTGCGTAACTTAGTCTTTGAGAGATAATGTGATTTGACAGATGTGTAATGTGATTTGACAGATGCGAATGTCAAATTTTTGAGACCTTAGAAAATAAAATTTGGAAACAATTGCACATTTGTACAATTGTACCTCACACAATTGTAAAATCAACCCTAGTTCCTAGGAGAAACAAAAGAAATAATAAACAAGAACAACGAAATGTGAGCAGGCAAGCAGACATGAACCAATGATTTTGATTTTCGATGTTTCTAATTTATTTCTCAGTTCCACGACTGATCATCTTCTTCAACCTGTCCAGAGATTCCATTCTCTGAAGCTGTAACTGTTTTTTAAACCTGTTTATGAAATCATCAGCTCTCGCGTCGACTTCATCTTCTTCCACTCTCGCCGCCTTCGCCTTCAATTTTGCCTTTTCCTTTGCAGTCGCAGTCTTAGTCACACTCTTCCTTAACTCCTGCATCACGACCTTGTTCTGCAAAGACAAGCTGTGGTTAGTGTTGCCTCTCTTGGCCGCCATGTAAGCTTCTTCCATCGTCAGTACTGAATCCGAGTCGACTTGATCCATCTCTGGCTCTTTCTGGATCTCTTCCTTACGATCAGAGGTGGTTACTGCATCTTCAGATGGCGGTTGCTGCAGAGTTTCGGTCGTGAAAGGTGCGAATACGGAGGAGACGTGCCGATGGAGGTTGATCGATTTAAGTCTGGCGACGATCGATGATCCGCGTGACAGCAATCGCGGTTGGTAGTAGTGGCCGTCGTGACCAAATTCGAATTCTCCTCCACCTTCGATTCTATTTCCGTCGTCGGATTGAGACGTGTTCGATAGTTTCGATCTTACTGCATCTTCTGATGGTGGTGGCTGCAGGGTTTCGGTCGTGAAAGGTGCGAATGCGGAGGAGACGTGCCGATGGAGGTTGATCGATTTAAGTCTGGCGACGATCGATGATCCGCGTGACAACAATCGCGGTTGGTAGTAGTGGTCGTCGTGACCAAATTCGAATTCTCCTCCACCTTCGATTCTATTTCCGTCGTCGGATTGAGACGTGTTCGATAGTTTCGATCTGATGGCGATAGTTCCGATAACGATGTTGAGCACGACAAAGAGAACTCTCGGTGTGAACCAGCTCGACACCGTCACCCATATCGCCGACTCAGGTACCACCAATTCACTCATCATCGGTTTCTTTTTCGATCTTGTCTGCAAAATAGAATAGATGACGATATAATAACTGCTTCTTAACACACATGGGTGATTGTGTGTTTGTATGGTGGGCGGTTGTTTAGAAAGTAGTGCCAAAAACAATAATGACTTTAACAAGACATTATAATTTTTTTCTATTGGATGTAGACACTGAATCTACCTTTAAACTTAAACGTCCACTTAGGGTTCTTTTTTTCTCTGCCAGAATTTTGTTTGCTTATGGAAAAAACTAAGACTTTTTACTAAACGCAACATAAGTAGGCAGGGTTCTTTTTCAATGTTTTTATACTTTTCATTGTCCAAGTTCAACTAGCATAGATCGTTTTAGAAAATATCTAATCAGTCTCCAAAGATTGTTGAAGACTTAAATGATCGTAAGATCACGTGGTTGGATCAACTTGGAGGATGTGAGGTGGATCGCATGTGATCACACCTTTTTTTTATTTTAAAATTTATATATTACCAGATAATTTTATTAAAAAAAAAACAATATAATTAAGTCCGCAGCTAGCTAATGAGAATTATTGTTTGATTGTTATTATTATAGAAGAAAGTTCATAGAAAACCATTATGAGCGGAAAAAAAAACAGTCTCTTTCTTTCATTTAAAAAAAAGATAGAAATATTTTTTTTAAAGATTAAATAAATAAAAGTTTAGGATGATATGAGTAGGGTGTCAATTAAAGTTCAGCTTGTTAAGTTCGGATTCGCGAGCAACGAGCCGAGCTCGAGTCTAAAGCTTAAACTCGATAAGCTTATCGAGTTGAACTCGAGTTTGGACTTTTCAAACTCGACTTGGCTCGTTAAGAGATTTTTAATAATTAAATATAATATAAATATAAGGGTTATAGACTTATAGTTATTAATTGATAAAGCTACTTAATAAATTATAAGAAAACTTATATAAAAACATAAATCTAAAAAAAATACTAAATATAGATATTTTTCGATAAGCTTATCAAACCCAAGCCTGAAGAATTTATTAACGAACCGAGCCCGAGCTCGGAGCCTGGATAATTCCTTAACTCGAACTGACTCGTTTGACATCTTAAACATGAGCTTTTTTGGGCTCCCTTAAGAGTGATTCACTTGAAAATTATTCTATTATTATAATTTAGATTTTGTTTCGAATCTCAACTTTCTAGGCTGGCTGCCTGTCTGTGAGCCTGTGACTCTGTGAGCATTATTGTGTTAATTTGTGTCGGGAAATTATAATATGATTAATATTTGTTTTCTTTTTCAAATTTTGAACCTATATTAATTTTGTGTGCCGTGTGAACTGTGAAGGTTGTATATATATATATATATATATATATGGAATTTTCAACCTATCACTCCCAGTGTTAAAATATTATTCAATTAGAAAATAAGAACACCTATAGACTATTAGACTTAGTTGTCGAATTTGGATTCGATAATATATCTTGGATATCTGTGTCAAAAAAGTTGAAAAGGATGATAAGGGAATAGAAAAAGAATGATAAAAGTTGTAAAAACTCGCTATTGAAAGTCGATAATTAACAAGCTATACTTATTCTACACATCTTATTGTACTTTTATTTGTTTAATTAACTGTTTTCTTTCCTTTTTATTGTAGTTTTGTAATTTCTTTATTTTAATTTTAATCTAAATCACCTTTAAAAAAAGAAATAAAAATAAAAATAAAACGTCAGTAAAATATGACTTAATGATTGATTCATCAAGATTTATATATTTATATACAAAAAGTTATTATAATTATGTTACAATTTGACCATAATTAGAGATCTAAATTAGCTATTATGTATATCTCATTGATTGTGGGTAACGTGACAACAAAAGTTCGGCATTCGACGAACTCTTCGGTTTGTTTCGGATTCGGTTCGATTCGGTTATTAAACGAACCGAACCCGAACCGAACTCAAACCTTGGTTGAGGTTTGACGAACAGTTTAGTTCCTTAAACATTTTTATTATATTTTATATTTATATTAGAAACTTATATTATATAATTTTTTATTATAAATTTATATTATATATTTCATAATTAAGGTCGATTTTTAATCAACAAAAAAAGATGACTAAAGATTGACTTAATAAAAAAAAGACTATAAATAATGTTTTTTTATTGTTTATTTTTTAAAGTTGTCAATGGACATGTTTATTTTTTTTTAATGTTTATTTTTAAAATGATGTAAAAAAAGTTCAGTATTCGACGAACTATTCAGTTCGGATTCAAGTTCGGGTTAGGTTAGGTTCGGTTATTAAACGAACCAAATCCAAACCCAAGAATATGCTCGTTTATTTAAACGAACCGAACCAAATATTCAAGTATTCAGTTCGATAGGCTCAAGTCGTCACGCTAATTGTGGTTATTGATAACTCATAATATAATCATATATTCTGACATCACATTCATTCATTGATTGTGGGTATTGACAACTCATGTACAATATTATATTCTAACAAAAAAATCAATTTGCAAGAATCAACTTCCAATATCAAAAAAACATCAATTGAAAATTTATGGAAATTAATTTGTCAAGTCTATAAAATAAGAAGAATATTCAAAAAAATCTTTCACCACATGCAAACACATACAAGCTGGAAAAATCTATCGATTTTTCTTTTAATCTTTTTAGTCTTCAAAGTAAGTAAATAATGAGATTTGTGTTTAAGTTTCCCACTCAACCGCTATTATTTTGTGTGTGTTTCACTTTGATTGAGAGATTTATCTCAAGATCACTAAAGTGTGAGCAAAGACTGGAGGTTTTTGAGTTGATCGAACCAAAAAGTTTAAGATTTTGTTTTATATAGTTACCAAGAAAACTCTAAGGTCTTACCTGTAAAAACTTGAGAGGTATTATAAAGTTACCTATTAACTTTTAGGTGTATGTCTGTAAAGACTTAAGTTCGTAAACTTTGTAACCATAAAAGTTTACAAAGAAATATTACCAAAACCCTTAGATGAGTAGTCTCCGTGTTTCATCGAAATTGAATTAACTCTAATTTGAGTGAATCAGTATAAATCAGTACTTGATTTTTATTTTACGTTTTTTTTTCAAAAGCTATCCCTTTTCATGTCATCTGATCATTAATTAGAGGTTATTTTATACGTCTATATTCTCATCTAGTTATCTGATCTATTGATTGAGGTCGCTAATTAATTAATATAATTATTTGTTATTTAAATATAGTATTCATATACTATACTTGTCGTTAATTAATAAAATTGACTTAGTATCTATATATTGAGTTAGTACATTTCTCACTAATTTGAGATTACGCAAAAAAAGATTATCACCTCCATTACAGTCTCTGATCACGATCCAACATTAAAATGTTTTCTGAATTCTGGTGTCCAAATTCCATTAGCCAACGGTTCATTCGGGTGGCGTTCTCTGATAATGTCAGTGGCGTTTGGGATCAACGGAGCATCGATATCGACCACCACATCCTTGTTAAGACACAAATATGCTCATTATCAAACTTACACTAATTACCATTAGAGGTGTATTAGTGATTCTTAATACAATAGTTATTTGTAAGGATCAGTTACTGTAATAGTGTCATATAAATACTTTAGTTTGTATTGACTATATACTTTTTTGATAATTGATTTTCTCTTTTACAAAATACAAGAGTTTCTCCAAGGATCTCACAATCCTTTCCAAACACTGTTTTAATATTAATACGACAGTCTCCGATCTGTGGTGAAGAATCGACTTCTAGCAGGGAGGATCGTTATAATTAACGATGGTTATGAATTGCTTCTTGAAGTTGGGTTGACTTGATGTATAGTGTGCTTAATTGTGCATTGAATCGCTCTAAAATCCCTCCACCATTAATTGTGCGTTCTTAAGTTGGAGCGTGTATATATATATATATGTACACGTACTACTGCTTGTCAATAGATCCCTTCCTTCCTTCCATATCTGATTCTCTGATACCATGTTGGACCATTGGAATTATGCATGAGGAGTTGGGGGTAGGTGAAGATGAGGAGAATCCGATTGAATCATTCTGAAACCATGTGGGAAAAAGATCCGAAAATAAACTATTGAAGTATATTGAAGTATTGAAGGATTAAGTATCTAATCCAAATTAGAATGGATTAATTTAGTAGTTTAAGATTGGCTCATACTCAAGGCCCATTAGAGAGTTAGTATAAATTCTTTGTTGTAATATTTTATGATCACTTTTGAAAATTAAATCTAAAAAGCAAAACCCTAGGGTTTCCAAACGCTCCGCCTCCTCTCAACCGACTCCTCACTGTCGCCTCCGATCCCAGCGTCGCTCCGACTCACGCTCACCCTACACGCTCAGCTTTTGTCAAACCCAAATCAGAGGTCCTTTTTTTCATTTCAAAAGGAGAAGGAATTCCCAAACTACGTCAGTCAATGCAGAGATGTATTATTATAAAGAAGACAGAAATTGAAGGTTTGCTTACTTGCTGAGGGGCATTATAACCCTTTGGAATGGCAAACACCTCGTTATCTAATGGAATGTCGACCGATGGCCATTGGGATCGAACAAAACTACTGGTAATCCCAGGAGAAGCAAATCCCGCACAGTAAAGAATAGATAGAACTATGAACATAAGTTGAATATGCAACACCCAAAGATCAGTAGCCCAAGCCATTATCACCAAACAACAATCCTGAAAGAAATTGCACCAATTTCATTTCATTAGATAGACGGAAAGAGTAGACAAACCCGTGCAAAAAAAAAAGTACGAATAGGGGAACGCGCACGAACAAGAAGCTGTAGATCGACCAAAATCGGAGGTACATAGAAGGTACTAAGGTGTTCGCAGTTAGGTGAATTGATCAGTACCTTGGTGGAAGAAGATTGATTGATTGAATTGAAAAAAAAATAAACAGACAAGATGAAGACGAATGAAGAACCGGAGACGTACAAGCGAGATTTACCTAAAACTGCTTGATAATCGATGAATCGATGCCGTCGTTTGCCAGAAATGGCTCCAACCTCTAGCAAGTTGTAGTGGGTGAAATATCGAAATTTCCTCCCCCAACTGTCAGCATCGTGAGTTCGTGACTAAGTGATCTTTCATTTTTCTATTTTTTTTAGGAAGTATATTCTCTACCGATTCCACCGACAAGATAACCATATTATTAAAATTAAACTTCCCTCATTCTGGCGAATGGGGAGAGAACGACAGGGATCACGACGGCGGAGATTGGAGAAACGTCGGAAGTGAGGAGAAGAATCGCGTAGCAGTTCATCGGAGAAGATAAAAAAAAATTATAATACTATTTAACGACCATTTAATCACTTATCACATCCATGATCCAACAACCACTTACTGGATTTGACTTTTATGTAGTTAATACACCCGGCCGGTACACTCAAATTTTATCAACCGTTCATTTTATTTTGGAATAGATATAAATAATGTGTGAAGTTACAAATACATCATTTACATAATTGATGTTATTTTATTAGATGTAATTTTTTAGATTATTAATTAAAGTTTTAAATTTTAACTAATTGAATTATATATATTTTTTGATCTCATTAAGAATCCAGAGTCCAGATCCGTCCCAAACCCCAGTCTTCTTAACGGAACAGGATCGGATCCAGGTCATAGGTTTGGTATACCAAAACCCTGCTCCATCCCAAACCCAGATGATCCACATGACGACATGAGGGTGGGTGGGGGTTCTACATGTTCGATTTATTTACACCACAATAGATCGTTCACGTCAAAATAATTATAAGGTAACTACTAATTTACGTCAAAATTATTTTATTTTGTTACAGACAAACAACTTCAAAAGTCAAACAGAACTATTTTTATATGTGTTTTGTTTAGATCTAAGTGATTAATCATTTAGGTCAACTGTCGATAAATTAAATTTATTCAACCGACGTTTTTTAAGTCGTCATTTTATTCTAGATCTAAGTTGTACTTTAGTCTGTTTGATTATTACTTGGTTTTGTATATGATTTAAAAATTATATATGCAATTAGTAAGAAAAAAAATGGAGGACTTATAATAGGATCTCTTATCTCTATAAAATCTTAGATTTGCCGCTGTCCAAACTCTGTTTTTTTTAATGGGACGAGACTGGGTTTTGTGAAACCCGTACCGTAATAAACACTAAACATGTTAAATTTTTAACTATTATCTATTTAGGGTTAGGACTTAGGGTTATAAAATATTTTTTTTTAATTGTTAAACAAATATTTTTACTATTTGTAATTTATATTTTTACTATTTAAATTGACCCGTGAAAATAAATGATACGGGAATGCGATCGATCCCCGTCCCCATTCCAGTACCCGCTCATGGCTCACCTAGCCTGTGGACCTGTGCCCTGTGCCTGCCCCTGTAGTAGACTTTTCTAATTTCCATATAATTTCGAATTAAACCCAGAAAGAAAATCAGAAATCAGTCAAATTGCATCCTTTCTATTTTCCAATTCCACCGGCAAAATAACCCCCAACCAACTTGATCTCAGTACTCATCTCCTTCGCCGATTACGAATCGGATCGTATCTGTTTTATTGTTGCTCCTAAAATCCTGCAAGTCCATTAAATCCATCGACGTTCTTTAAGTCATTCGGTTTGATCTGTGTGAGGAACAGGAATGAGATGGGGAATTTGTTCGCTAAGAAGCTCAAGGTCACCGAAGTCGACCGTGCTATTTTATCTCTCAAGACGCAACGACGCAAGCTCGCCCTGTACCAAAACCAGGTCGGTCTTCTTAATTAATTGATTTTTTTTTTGTCGATTAATCTCCTCTTTTATGTCATTGCTGTTGATTTATGTCTATTTTGGAATTTGTTAGCTCGAAGCCGTGATTGAGGCAGAGAAACAAGCTGCTAAGGATTTGATTAGGGAGAAAAGGAAAGATAGGGCATTGCTTGCACTTAAGAAGAAGAAATCCCAAGAGGAGTTGCTCCGTCAAGTTGATACTTGGATGATTAATGTTGAGCAACAAGTACGTCAGTTCCATTTTACTCTCTTGAATTTTGGCATTTTCTTCGTTCCTGCTCACTCTAAAACCTTCTTTTTCTTGTGTCTGTCTAGTTGCTAGATATTGAATTGACTTCCAAGCAGAATGCTGTATTTGAAAGTTTAAGAACTGCGGCTGATGCTGTTAAATCGTTGCAAGGTGAAATCAACTTGGAAGATGTTCAAAAGCTTAAGGATGATACAGAAGAAGCAAAGGCTTATCAAGAAGTGAGTTAGTTAGAAATCCTATAATTCATTTGTAGTCATTCTTTTTACATCTTATCCTTCACATTTTACATGATTGTTTGTTTATTACGGTCTTAAATCAATATCCCCAATCACCACACATTTTCCTCATTATATCACCTCACAATCTCATATACAGATAAGCCAATTCAGGAGTGGTATCTGTTACATTAAAAGGGTATTTTTTGTGCTTTACGACCTTTAGATTTTGGTCTCTAAGGTGCTATACTTCTATGTTAGCAAAGAATTTGGGGGCTAATATGTATTTTTAGCTTATCATTTATTTACACACAGTTTACCAATAAAAAAATATGCCAGTTTTGGATTCATGGCCCTCCCCTCCATTCTTTTCGATGTCAGAATATTCAAAATTATGATAGAATAATCATAATCAATTGTTTTGGACTTTTTCATCTTGTTTATTTTAATGTTTTTCAAATTCTTTTTATTTTACATTAGTTGTTGATCTGATGAATGATATGCCTCTTTCAATTTAATTCTTGTATTCAGATTAAAAATTTGAAGAATAAGAATTATTATTATAATTTTATCAACTTCCACTTTTCTCCCTGTTTCTCAGCTTTGTATTGTATGCATTTTTCTTTCTTTCAAGGAAATAAATACAATATTGGGAGAAAGTTTATCTTCTGAAGATGAAGAAAAGGTCTTGGAAGAATTTGAAAACATGTTGAGTGAGGTATTTATCCAATTCCAACCTCCTTGATTAAATGTAGTAGTGATGAATATATGTGCTTCCTCAAACTTTAAACCTTATTTGATGCTTTGCAATTATATTCAAGGTTTCTTATGCGATTAACATATCCGCATACACTATTGCTAGCTTATGGGAAAATTGTGCGAAGTGTGTTTTCTTTAATTTTTATCGTACATCTAAGGTTTAAAGTTCAAACTTTAAATTTCAAAACAAATGAGGTTCTAATTAGAAAATAAGGTTCCAAAAAAAAAAAAATTCAGTCTTCATTTATAACGATCTAGAGCATCTCCACCAAACTCTCGATTTTAGTTTTTAAACCCTGTTGGTACCATGGCCCAGCTACTGGGCCAGGAACCGCACAGGTCCACAGGCCCGTGAGTCCAGATGCCCATGAGTCGGGAGGTCCAACTCGTGGGATAGTATAAATACCCCCAATTCTGGTGGGGGAAGGACTGTTGGAACCATTGGAGATCTTCCACTTATAATAGAGAAATAGGTTTTGCCTGAGCGATAGTGTGTAAGTGAGTGAGTGAGGAAACTATTCCCTTTGCACACACACCATCAAACCCCTTAAATCTATTTAGTTTAGTTTAGTTTTTAAAACCCTAAGATCCACATAATGTATAAATTTTTTTATGTGTTTCAAAAATCTACATACTCACATATGCGACCGCATAAGAAACCTTGATTATATTGTCTTTAATAATACAAGATATGTTATTTTCATTCAACAGGCTTATAAATCACATCATTTCTAATTTTTACAAAAAAATTATAGTTGTTATAATATTTTTTATTCACGTCACACATACTGTTAACTATATAGATGCTAATGCACCATGAGGGAATTTCTCAGGAGTAACCAAGCATTACCTATTATTTATGATTCCAAAAAACTTAGGTGCAACTTACAATATTAGGGATTTAGTACATAAGAAAAACCCATAAAATAAACTTACAACAACTAATTGTAATAAAGGATCGAAGTGACAGAAGAAATTTACAAAAACTAGTTTTTTTATTTAATTTTTCAATTTCTTTACTTCTCTGGGTTTATATCTATTCTTGAGAAATATCTTATATAATAAGTTAAATGTTCTCTAAAATTTAAATGATGAAAAATGATCTTGAATACTACTTTTCGATAATAGATGTGTAAATAAATAGATGAACTTAGTTTTCCTAAGCATATCATTAATTGCGAATCAAAACTATTAGTAGCTTTCTTTCTTACATATAGTTGCCAAACTTCTTTTATTTTCACAGATCACCCTTCAAGATCTTCCAACAGTTCCCTCTGCCATAGAATCATCTACTGAAGAGATTCAAGAAATCAGTCTTCCTGAAAAAATAATGGAAAAACAAGCATCACAGGAAGATTCATTTGGACTCCCTGACGTATCAACTAAAGTGCTGCATGTGTCCACAGAGAAAAGTGATTCTGGTACTGGAAAAGGTTTGTATTTTTAATATTCTTCGGAGTTTTACCAAAACACTGATTGATGTATAGAGATGAGCATATTTGCATTGAAATAAATTACCTAGAAAAAATCACACTAGTAGAAAAACATAACCCACTTGGATAATCCCATTGTAGTAAACTAGTAATTGGTAAACACCCACGTACTATGTAAAAAAAATACATCTGATTAAATAATTTCATTGAAGTAAACTGGTTATTATAAATATATTATTGTTCATTTAGATAAACAAAATAACAAATATGTACTCAATGCTTCCTATTTATTCTCCAATGACATTGTTTTAATATTTTTATGTATCCCATCAAAATCACTCATTTTTAAATCACAAAACAGGCAAAGATTTTCCTAAATGTGTCATAATAGGAGCATGAAGAGGCATGTCGATTTTGTGACAAATAAGTGTCTCTGTGGATTGAAATTCAATTGAAATACTGTATTATATTATTGGAAATCTCTAGAGGTTTTATGGATTTAAATGTCTATATGAATATATATTTTTATTTTGTTGCAGTACTGGAGGAACCTTTGCCTGCTTGATCAAAATCTTGTTTAAAGATACTTATTCACAATGTGAGTGAAAAATCTTTTGATCAAAAGAAATTTCATCTCTATATGTTTAATGAATTTGATTACCAAGAAATCGTCGTGTTCTACTTGGTGTGATATACGTTTTTTTATAAATTGGAATTTTAGTTAAAACAATGTATTTTATATTGGAAGATATGCATTTTAATTTTTGATATTTAGGGCTTAGGTTTATTTATAAATAACATCTTTGTTTATAATTTGTATTGAAGGAAATGTTACGTTATTATGTTCTAAATTATATTTATAAGGAAGAGTGCTCCATTTATATTTACAAGTATTTTATGTTTGATGGAGAGAACAATTACAGATTATCTAGGTGGGGAAGAATTAGAAACATCACCATTGCTGCCGTCTTGTCTGAAAAATATATTTGCTAGATCTGATGGGATCCATGAAACAGCATTTCGACAGGAATCCTTCTGTCGTTTCATTTTCTGTGGCTTCTTTCCGACGAGGGTGCCAAATTGCTTCTTTCCGACGAAGGTGCCAAATTTCAATGCTGTAAATACCCCAAGGCGATCCACAATGGCTTGACAAGCCAGTGAAAGTCCTCAAGATGTTGGAATTTCTTGACAAAACCCTCACATGTACTGAAGCTAACCTGTTCCACTTCAGCAGGATCAGCCAAGAAATCAATTGCTTCACAAACCACAAATCTTCCTGGGAAATTAACAACAAGACATCTATTAGGGAGAATCCAGGAGATCCTGCTGGTTGTTGACCGTGATACACTTCCCTGAATTTGAAATTGCCAATCGAATCTTGGTTTGGAGACAATATTGTTACATGTTTTTTTGAGCCTTACAAACTGATCTATAGAAAAGAAACTTGTCATTTGAAGGTTGGTATAGCTACCTGTCCAAAGTGTTTCCAAACCCAAAAATCCAACATGATCGCTTTGCCATCACGATCGATAAAATACCAAGTGATGATTGCTTCTCATCATCAACATTCATCCGCACCCAGTCTCCTGTAACTAATCCATAACTCACTCTCTCAAGACATGAGGAATGAATTCTTTTTGGATCATAGATTCCAGATATCTGTACAAGAACATGAACATTTTCTTTCTCCAAGCCAACTACAACACCATTGGGAATCTCCATGCATGTTTTCATATTGACAACAAGTCTTGTTTGCCTTTCGAGATCGCACAATATCATTCAGTTGAAGGCAATCCTTGGCTAATGACCAATCTGTGTTAGCTGATTCATTTCTAACACTAGAGCGATTGATGTTGAGGTTGGCATTGATGTTAAGATTTTCAACGTCATACAATGTTGATAATCCCTTGAATACACGCAAGATGTCGCCCATTAAAGGACGATTTCTCAAGTCATATTGAAAGCATCCATGAAGGATATCTTGAATTGAAGATGGCAAACCATTTGTGATGTTTCTTTCTTTTCCACAACCATTTGATAAATCTCATTAGGTGTTTTACTGCTCCATGGCTGAACACCACAACATTTCTATGACACTAGATCGAAATTCCCATGTATCAGTCTCGTAAGAGATTGGACCATTGTTCTGGAGCCATGTAATTCAGAGTTGTAGATGTTCGAACAAACTCTGGATTACAATGTGAAGTCCCAGAAAGTAAAGATGGGATACCGATGTCTTGGTAAATTTGGTTATATTGCACAGAGTAGTGTAGTACCTCAAGCAGTGCTTAGCAAGATTCAATCAACCACATACAAGTTCATATGGGGATCCCAAAAGGAAGTATCATGGGAAAAAATGACCAAAACAAAGGCACACGGTGGTATCGGGGTCAGAGATTACAAAATTACACAGCAGGCTGCCACTGTGGACAGAGCTTGCAGGCTATGGGACTAGGCTGGAATTTGGAGCAAGTGGATGGGAGAGAGGTATATCCGTAACCGCTCTCTGGATAACATTGTAAGGAGGAACAACGACTCCGCGGGATGGAAGGCAATGATACAGCAGAAGGAGAACATTGCTAAATGTGCAACTTTGGGACCTCAATATGCCAAAGGCTGGATCGGCAAGGGCAGCAAAAATTCCATCAGAAATGCGAGAATGACTCTCGCTCCCGATTGTTCTCCGGACGAGTGGTCAAAGGGAATTTGGGCAAATAAGGTGGTGAGATGGAGGAATCTACCCACCAAGGACTGGCTGATTAGACGAGGAATGGCCATCTTCGGCGTCTGTAAGCTCTGTGAAAACAATTTAGAGACTGTTGACCACTTATTCTCATAATGTACCTACACAAAGTGGGTCTTAAAAGAAGCTTTTGAAGCGGTCGGGGTCTGATCAGCCTTGATAATGTAACGACTTTCGAGAAAGCGGCGACTGAGCTAAACAAGGTATCAATAGGTACCCCCGCTTGGGGATTACAGTGGAGCATTTATGGAAGCAAAGGAATGGTCGCCGGATGCAAGCAAAGAAGGAGCCACGTCAAATAGTCCTCCGCCAAGTAATTGGAATGGCTGAGATTGGGTTTGATAGTGGGAGCTACAAGCGCAAGAGTATGAAGGTAACGGAAAGGCAAGCGTTGCACCAATGGAACGCGTTGCTGATGCTCATCCACGATGGATGAAGGAGGTTAGCCGCGGCTAACTATTCGGCAAGGTAAGATGATTATTTAATTAGAATAGACTCTAATGCTTATTTTGCATGGACTATAATTGTTTTTAAATTAATGTAAGAGTAAACGATTTAAAAAAAAAAAAATCTTATTAATTAGTTTAATTATTTTTGTGTGCCAAACCCAAAGGGTGGTGGGTGGGTAATTTTTTCTTCACATAATTTTATTTAACAATTAAATCATAAATTTGATGCAGCTAGGCTAGCGAATGATTTTTATTTAATTATATATTCACATAATTTCTAAGATTATAAGAATCTGATGTAGCTAGCAAGCTATTACGTGCATGAATGATAAATTTCAAAATTCTTCTGAATTCATCGCGACAAGACATATATAATTAAAAGAGTTGTAATTGAGATGATGGTACCTTAACTGATCAGACTTTTCTAACATCAAATTCTATGGCTTATCAGTAGTAGAATAACCTCTCCGATTCTAAGTCTGCATGCGGAAATTTAATTTGATCGAGAAAAGAAGGTATCACATAGCCTTAGTATCAATGTACAACTCTTTTTTTTCTAATAAATTAACAGATACCGTGGCTGTGAGATTCGCCTTAATTTTTTATTATCTGAGAGAAAGAAAAAATATCTTGCTTCTTGCATCTTAGATCGGTGTTAGTTTTTAGTTGATGTGATCGAAAATGATTTGGACTTTGGAGTGAAAGTATACACTTGGAATTTGAACTGTCACTCAGTTTCACTTAGGAATTGATCTCTTGGGAAGTAAAAATGTGTCACCTAGTAGAAACTTAAATAAATTCATCACAATAGTAACATAGTTAGGAAGATACAACATACAACTCTGATGGTGTGTGGACTCGTGGTAGGATGTTCACACATACAACTCTCTAGTATTGTTCTCACTAATAATTCACCTCCTTTCCTGTTGCACCAGGAGAGGTATTTATAACACATTTCCCTGAAACTTCTGAACCCAATAATCATGTTCGACCTATTATCCGTTTAGACAGACCTTGGTACCAACAAACTCTTTAAAATTGATAATAAAATTTTGCATATAATCACTAGTCAAATCTCTAATGGCCCATCTACAAGTTGTCTCGCAATTAAAAAATGCTAAATTCAACCAAGATCATTCTCATCTAAAATGGTTGTATAAGCCACTGAGCACGTGAATTACGAATTTGAATATTATTTGAGTTCATATCAAGAAAAGAATAAGAAAAATCTGGATCATCAGCAGTCACATCACTAATTATCATCAATTCATTTCAACATTATTTGAATTATAAATTATACGAAACCTCCATGGGTTCATTGTCCTCCTTCCAATTAGAATGAAATTGTGTATTAGGTATGTAATATCGTTTAATTTTCCAGATTTTTTTGGATGTATTTATCAGTGGATGTTTAATTACTTTCCTACTTGTGATTTGGAAATAACTGTTTTTTTGACACAGTCAACAATGCCTTCACAGTCAGTTTCGAGCATAGCACAAACTGGGTCAATATTGGAGTCTGCCATTGAGTGAGGAGAACGGATACTACCGTGTACCTGGCACGCCTTCATTGTTTTGCAGTGTTCAGCTTCATCGTCTCGAATATTGATAAAAACATCATACAAGTTATCTGAAAAAAATGACCACAAACAAAGCAATGTGATTTTTGATAAGGTTTAAATTGTTTAACATAACATGCTAGATACTTTTCAGTGCTTTTTTCTTTCATTAGTTAGGGTCCCTTAAGGGTGGGTACTCAGGCACGCTTTTACGTGTGCGTTTAGAAAACTTAAGGGCATTGCGAATTTCAAATATAAATATGTATTACCTATTTTCGGTCTTCGTGTATTAGGAGCTCTGGATGTTTGAAATTCATCTGAAGAAAGAAACGCATGAGAGGAAAAACAGCAAATTTACTTCATCAAATATAAATGACCTTAACAAGGCCCACTTCATTTCTAATGAAATTTTAATTTTATCCCAAAAAATAAAATATAAATGAGCTGATAAATGGTAAACATCCTCACCAAACATATAAAGATCATTGTTCATGTAGTAATTTATAGCAACTCGTGAAGCAGGCAATTTTTTCAGCTCTTCTGTAGAAGGAAAGAAACAGAGCAAAGTTGGAAAAAAGGGAAGGATGATCTCAAAAATTATATTTTAAATCTTTTTTGAAAGCAATTAAATTTCATTTAATGGGTTCATTTTTGTCTATATGAAAATTTGCAGATTTATTGCTTCGATAGATGTGTTGATGAAAATTTGAAAAAAGAGAAATTCCAGTTTTAGATAGTGAAAGATATTTACAAAAATAAAATAATTTTACTGAAACCTCTTAATTAATGTAATTAGTTTACAGTAAGTGTTACCTTCTTCGAGCTTTATAAACTTGTCGTAGGTTGAATATGCATGCTTCTCAACACATTCAGAAAAATGATCTGCATATAAATATTATATAGTGATAACAAGCCATTTAGCATTTAAAAAGACAAGGCTTGACACGTTGTACTGAAAGCATGATTTAAGTTTACAAAAGTTTTCAAGCGAAAAACATTTTGTTTTGAACTTTATAAATATTTTAAAAATAATGGAAATGAAGAATACTAAATATTCTTCAAACAATGAAGAATATTCTGAAACAATAATGGAGTAATTTGTGATTTTGTTTTGCTACTCTATTAATTAGACTTTTTTTTTTTGAAGCAATTAAATTTCATTAGAATAAGGCTAATACCAAGTTTACAAAAAATAGAGAATAGAAATAGAAATAGAAGTAAAAAGAAATGAGCAAAAAGCTCATTGACTATCTCTCATTAGCTATGTAGTTTAGTTATATAGTAACTAGATACGCTGCCTCAGGAGGTTGGTCTCCCATACTTCCATCATTCTCCAAAGGGTGACAACAGCTCTTCTTGTAATACACTGAATCAAAGGAGAGACTGATGTCTTTAATGACCTCCTTAAGGACTACCTCAGGAGGCCTACTAATATGCTGTCTATATCTTTTATTTCTTTCCGTCCATATTGTGCAATCGCGAGCAGGAGGATCACATCAGAGTCGCGAGCCGAAGAACCAGATCGCGAGCAGAAAGATCACCAGATCGCGTGCAGAAAGATCACACCAGATCGCGTGCAGAAAAATCACACCAGAATCGTGAATCGCGTGCCTTAATTTCACCAAACTATCTTTGAATGATCCCGAAATAGGAGTGAAACAGGGCAGAGGTGTCCCACCTCAATGAGTCTCAAGCTTTATTAATTAGACTATTACTTATTAATGTAGTAGTTTAAATTTTAAACAGGGTTATAAAGTATTGTTAAAATGGGGAAATATATACTTTTATATAGAAAATCATTACCTATACACCCCCTACTAGTTAACCAGTCTAAACAGCTAATAGGTTGGCCAGAACCAATTAGCTGGTTTTAAATCCTTGGCGGAACCTTAATTTATATGGTTGAAACAAAAATGCAAAATGGGAACTGTTAAACGCAAAATATAGAATCATATTTTCATTATTTTGTATTAAAAATCACTGTGAAATCAAAAAAAAACAAGCCATGGTTGTTGGGATGAGTTTTCTATTGTAAATAACTAAAATATGATTCTTCGTTTCTATTGTAAATAACCAAATATGATTCAATGAGATCTTAATTAAATTCAAAGTTTTCTTGCAAAAGTAGTGAAACAATGAATTAAGATAGTAGTACTCACATGCCATTCTTGGACTTATAATATACATAGCAACTGTCATGAAGTAATAGACTACAGCAATGCTCTGAGAAAAGAAGCGATCAAACCATCGTCTATTACCTCCCAATTCCTACAACATATAAAATTGAACTATAAACATTGAAAAATGTGACAAAAGAACCTCATTTTTTAAATATATAAATTACATGAAAGTGACGAAATAATTGAAATGTCTACATAAAATTTAGAACTAAAATAAAAACCTTTGCCACACTTTTTTATATGCCAAAAATGTTAATTCGATAATAATAATACGTAAGAGATTTAAAAAGAATGAAATTGATTCTTCAAAGCTTCGTAACCTCATTAGTTTCTCCTCAAACTTAAAAAATTCATTAAATTTTCTCAAAAATATTGCAAGAGTTGGAACTTAAAATTTATGATTCCAAAAGTCCTTTTGCGAAATATTAAAAAAATGAACAAGTTTTGAAATAATAAAATCAACACACTAACCTCCATAATAAGCAAATGATGCAGCTCATTCCAACTTTCAGCAAAATGCACTTTCAGATAATCAGCTCTTCTCCACCAGCCTAAAGTCTCATACAAGTGCAAAACAGAAATAAAAGCTGCCAAATCCAAAATAAAGATCATCATCTTTCTGCATTTAATAAGGAATAAACAGCTCGATCTTCATTATTTTCTTAATATTAGGATTCAGTGTTCCACATATACACAATTTCATTAAATCACTAACCAAAATAAGGCACCCTTGCAATAGTTTCCAATACATAAAACCTAGTGTAGGTTTGATCATGGTAAAGAACATCAAGTATATTAACCACAGTTTCCTGCATGAAAAAATAGCACAAATTAGATCGTAAAAATTCATTTAACACACTTGGCAAATAACTTAAGAAAATTGCATAATTCATTTCCTTTATTCCAAAGCATTGCGCCAAAGAGTGTACTTAACTATAGTTCAACAATCAACACTAATTATTTGCGAAATCAATTATATTCTAAATATAGATGTCGTTTACTACATTCCAAGTTCCACCTAAGTAGTTGTTGGGGTTCCGACGATCGTCAGAGAGAAATTTGGTTGTGGTTAAGGGAGATTAAGTAAGGATAAAACTAACACAATAAATTGCATATAAAACTCATAACTTTTATATAAAACGTAGGCAATTTATAATGTCCGCAGGATCTGTAGTTAATACACGTTCTCGGTGATACCCCTGTATCACACTTATAAGATTTTCTTATTAGTTATATCAAATATTAGCAAGCATTACACGTCACACTCTACTTTCTGCTGCGTCTACAATTGGCAATGTATCCGTTGAAGACACGGATATAAATGAAACATCCCAACCAACAATACGGTGGAGAGAATTACCACACAAAAGCATTACTTCAACCTTTACTGGATCACCCAAGAGGAAGCTTCCAAACACGTCACTTCCATATTGCCTGAACGCGAATCTACATCGACCGCCAAGCAGCGTTATCTCGGAGTCCCCTTATTGAACCAAACACCGGTGGTTCCGCTGCCGTCAGAAATGGCACATCCGACATCCGCTGTAACGACGATCGTTTGCACACCAGCATACGATCGGTGTTACCCACGTATCGCTTTATTTATGCATTACATATTCACGCTATTTATTTCGCTCTATTACTCTCGCTCTATTATCGTGTATTTGATCATACATTCACATAGTACCAGTAATCTACTTAATAACTACGATTGAACATCTTAGGATATATGTTCTCACAAGTTACCTAACACGTGTTTGGTAACTAATAGTTAGTTTCTTAATTAACCTTTAAGGTTATAACCTTGATAGTTGATGACATAGGGTGCTCGTCCGCATCAGTAGTTGATTTTCAAAAATAAATAATGAAATAGAAAACAAACTTTAAGTCCAAGATAAAGTTTTTTTAAGAGAGAAAACAACCCTCCGTAGAAAGCTAAAACCCTTGGAAGTGATATAACAGAAACCAGCTACTATTGGGTAAATTTTAAGTGAGGATGGAACTCATGAGCTCACACAAACTTGCAGTGTCAAACTAAGAAGTAACAACGCATAAGTAAGAAGAGAAGATTGATGGTAAAATACCGTAAGGACGGAATTGATGGTATGTTCAAATTTAATTGCCCAAATCTCCAACAAATCTGGAGTGCCTTGTGATTTTTCATCGCCAACGTCACCGTTACTCGAAAGTCTCTTTGCATCAAATGATTCCTCGACGATCACTTTCTCCTTTTCCTTCTGTGACTTGCTGGCTCGCAGTCGATTCGGCATTCTGTAATATCCAGGAGCATATATCATCATCACTTAAGCAAAGAATACGCAGACAACGAAAGAGAATCGATCGATTGGTACCTAGAAATTCTGGCGCCATTGGAAGGGCGAGAAGGTGCGTAAGGGAAGGAAATGAGAGTGTTAGTAGAGATGAAGGGGGAGAAGGAAGAAACACGACAGTTATCCAAATTCTCATCCCGAATTGTTGGCCATGGATTTGGAGCAGAGAAGATGACTGGGCGACAGCTCATGATTGATGAATCCAAACTATCCCCGCCTTTCCCCTCTTTGTTATATTTCGATTCAGTTTTCCCAGTTTTTCGACTTTCAACTGTTTTTATTTTACCTTGGTCGCAGTTCACAGTTTTTTACTCATTCTAGTTTCTACCCATTTACCCACCCGTTTATCCTACCCAAGTACCCAAGAATCCTATCTAAAAAAATAAAAGAAAAGAAGAAATCTGTAACAAGTTAAAGTCTACACTACAATGTAATTATGTAAATAGTAAACGTTTTTATTTAAAAAAAATAAGATGATTAATATAAGAAACGTTTTTTAAAAATCAATATAAGAAATAAGGGTCAACTATTAATTCAGATTTATACTACTTTCAAACTCCATTAATCCGCGGATGGGTCATCGGATTCCGAATGTGAGGCCTCACTTGGAACTGGCGCGGTTTCATCAGATATATCCAATTCGACGAGCGAAACCTCCGCGATCTCGCCGAACGTCCCGATTGGGTGAGGTGCGGTACCTTGCCCTCACTCCGCGGACTCCGACCCATCGCTGCAGTCATCCGTCATGAGAAATGCACACTATATACATTTACGGTGCGCTGAAATTCAATCTTTGTCTTGTAAATGTTGAAGAGCTCTACATGATATGTAGTACAAGAAAGAAAACGTAATGTTTATTTTTTTTGATAAAGGTAAATTGAATTTATAACAAACAGAAATTTTACAATTTTAAAATACTTTGATGAAAGAAAGAAAATAAGAGTAGAGATTTATAAAACTGCATGTCCATTTCTTTGAATTAAATTGGTAGCTTGGGTTTGAACCTCATTATGTATGAGGTTTCCTTCACTCACATCCTGTTGGTTGTGGGTTCCCTCTGGTTGGTCATGCGTCTAATGGAACCTTCAGGTTGCCAAGTTATATGCCTCTGACCTCTGTCGTAGGGAAGCCTTGAACTTTTCTTCCTTGAATGAATCCTGCAGATCTTTAAAAATATTATCTCTAACCTTATCCGGTGGTAATTTTTTACCTTGATGTCACCTATTATTTCTCTTTTTCCACAAATGCCAAACTGTAACAGCCAAGCATGACCACACCCATCCCCATACCAGAGCTCCCTTTGTTAGCTTTTCTGTCTCAATTATTATTTCTGCAATTTTCTTCTTCATCGTCCCAATCAGTCGGCTCATTTTGTTTTGCATGCCTTCCCAAACCGAGAAGTTGTACGAGAGCATTCAAAGAAGAGATGGGCTGGAGTTTCCTCCTCCCCCTCCCGTTCGCAAAGTAGGCATTTTGGTGGGACTGGTCTTCCCCAATACTTCATGTGTGAGAAAGTATGTAATCGGTTTGCTCTCAGTCGCCAAAGAGTGACCGCCATTTTCGGAATGTTTGATGCCCAAACTCCTTTTGCATGTGGATCCTTTATCCCTCTATTTCTAATTGAATTGTAGATATTCTTCGATGTAGCATTTACTCCTTCCCCTATCCAAGTCGACACACCATCCTCTATTAGGCTTACACATTTGCTGATTTTTACTTTTGATTTCAAGATAGCTTTCCACTCCGATGAGTCCGTTTGTCATTAAGAGAGATGTAATGACGCTTATAGAGGATTTCTTCGATGGACGGAGTTCTTTAAAACACATCAATAATACATTTATCATTATTATCCCTAAATTTCCAGAGACTTCGCATATTCGAGATTATAGACCCATCTCTGGAGGAATTACTAAGAGGTTTCAATCAGAGGTCTGTATAAGCCTTGATATTACTAAAGCATTTAATTTAATTAGTTGGGAAGCGATTCGCATTACTCTGGTCAGTATGGGATTCTCAGGGGCATTGGTCAGACTCATCACTCAGTATATCTCGACCGCGACCTTTTCTATTCTCATAGAGGGAGAGCCCTTGGCTCAATTTGGCAGTGGAAGAGGTCTCCGACAAGGGGATCCACTCTCACCGATCCTCTTCAATTTAGTTATGAAGAATCTTTCGCAATCAATGCATCTTGTCGAAAAATGTGGAGAATTGGATACCATCGTTATGGGGGGAGCCATCTCTCCAACACACCTCATCTTCTCCGACGACATGCTATGTTTTGCAAAGGCTAATCCTAAATCTCTCAGGGCAATTAAGGCAGTTTTGAATGACTTTACAAAAAAATCATGACTGGAAATTAACTGTTCTAAGAGTTCGATGATATTCTCCACTTCATGTGATCAGATCAAGGATGACCTACTGCAGTTGATGGGATTCGAGGAAAGCCTTTTACCGCTTAAATACCTAGGTGTGCCTCTAGTTGGGAGGGATATCAAAGGAGCGGACTGTGCCCTGCTAATTGATCAATTAAATTTTTATCTTCAAAAGTGGAAAAACAGAGCACTGTCATATGGAGGAAAAGTCCAACTTGCAAATTGGGTGTTAGTGGGGAAGCTACAGTATTGGTTTCAATGTCTCAAAATTCGTATGACGGTTATTAAAAAAGCACGACAAATCATTTATCGGTTTATATGGGGAGATTCTAAAGGTATGGCATGAAGTAAAATGGTTATGGCAAAGAAGAACGGGGGTCTAGATTTAGCGGATCCGGTGCTACTCGTAAGAGTTGCTAGGGTCAAATGGGCATATAGAGAATCTGGAATGGGAGTTCTCTGTGGGCGGTTTGGATGTGGGCACGCTATTCCAAAGGGATAGAGTTGACGGAAATCCAAGCCCACCCCAAAGACTCCCCGATCTGGTCTAGCATTCTGAGAGTCAAAGAGGATATCAAACTATGCTATTCTTCAGGGCTGGACTCAGTTAGCGGAAGTATAAAATCGAGCCTTATAAGAGCAAAATTATCACCGTCAGCCGTCTCTGATCCTCTGGCCGTAGGAGTGTGGATATGCCGTACCTCAAAGATGGTCTTCTGCTTATGGAGATTGAGATGGGGTAAGCTAAGAACATTCGATAAATTGAGAAATTGGAGGATAGTGGTACCAACAAAGTGTGTCCTTTGTGATGCAACTGAGGAAATGACATCCCATCTATTTTTCAATTGCGATTTCAGCTGGACCCTTTGAAACGAATTTGCAAATTTGACAGATTATGCTCTATGGAAGACTATGAGTATCACAACGATAAAACAAGGGGATATAAGGGTGGGTGATATCATGGAAGGGATATCCAATTTTAGGAAGTCAGCACCATGTTGGGGGCCTACATTGGAATGCACTTGCAGTATTTATATGACATCTTTGAAGGGAGAGGAACCTACGACACAAGGAGGGGTCTCTCGGTCGGTTAAAGTCGTTGCAAGGGATTTCAAACGAGATTTGACTATCATCTATGACTACCGCCAATTTAAAAAAGCTCACAGGTTAAATTTGGAAGATACAACTATCAGAAGGTGAGAGGAAGTCTCGCTATTGGTTACTGACCTACAAGCCGAGGATTAACAAGCTATAATTATTTCACACATCCTATCGTATTTTTAGTTATTTATTTAATTATTTTTCTTTTTTTTCATTGTAGTTTGTAATCTCTTTATTTTATTTTTTAATCATCGCCTTTAAAATATATATATATATACAGAGAAATTCAGGTGCGACCCTGTCCGCAACAGACCAATGTGCGGTACCATGCCCTGTCGTCAGCAATCTACCGTCGGTACCAGTTCCGATAGGCAATCTACCGTCGTCCCATGCCCTGCCTATCGGACCTCGATTGCGGACCAATCTACCGTTCCGTGCCCATCGTTTCGATTGCGAGTTCCGCGGAACTCGATTTCGGTTCCGTGGAACCCATCACGAGTTCCGCGGAACTCGATCGCGGTTCGGCGGAACTCGATTTCGGTTCCGCCGAACCCATCGCGAGTTCCGCGGAACTCGATCGCGGTTCCGCGGAACCCATCGCGAGTTCCGCGGAACTCATCTCCGGGGAACCTCCGCTCGCCGAACAGAGCAACGACCGTCCGATTTCGATTCAATGAACGGTCGAGATTTTTGTTGTGGAGATGGACGGCCGGATCGGAGGTCCGCACCAGTGACCGTTCCGACTACCGGCCGTTCGAAATGTCTTCCCTATATATATATATCTATAAAACACATCCTTGTCCAAAAAATATAATATTTTAGTTAAGACTTGAGAGTTAGATTTAGATTTTTTTTTAAACGATTTAGATTAAAATAAAATAAAAAAGATTATCATTAATAATAACTAACACATAAGAAGAAACACAAGGAAATTATTTGACTATTTCTTTCCTTCACCGAACACAATCCAACGGCTATAGCGCAGTCCGCTTGTCAATCGCGATAGAAGATTAGTGTCTCTTCAACTACCTCCGACTCTCCTTAAGTCTGTTACGCTCCGACCGTCTGACGGGGGGGATACAAAAAATGTCCAAAACACTCCTCTTCTCGTCTCTTGTCACATCCTTTTCTTCTTTCATTCACTCTGAATCGCATCCTTCTCTCTCGCCGGTGTCTGTGAAATGCACTCTTTCCTCCTCATCTCTTCGCACTCCACAGCTCTTCATCACTAGGAGAACAAACGAGGGTTTGGTCCCAAGACTTGTCTCCACCTCCTTTTCTACTCGTGCTTTATCGGCCAACTTTTCAGCATCGGATCCCTCGCAGTTGAAGAGTGCCAACAAGGACATCTTGGAGCTTCTTAAATCCACATCCTGCCACCCCATCTTCGTGAGTTCACACACACCACTACGCTACTCCTATAATTCGATACAAATCATCGCCTTTTTTTTTATATTTTTTTCTTTCATGGAAATTCATTGGAAAGGTTCGACTTGGATGGCATGATTCTGGAACGTACGATAAAAATGTGGAGGAATGGCCGTTGAGAGGAGGCGCTAATGGAAGCTTGAGGTTTGAAATTGAGCTCAAACATGCCGCTAATGCTGGTATTTCTGTGCAACTCTCTGCGTGTGTTCTTATTTTATCTGAAATCATTACAATTTTCATTTACTGTTTCGGTAATTATGGAATGGGACTGAGGTTTTTGCAGGTCTTGTAAATGCTTTGAAGCTTATTCAGCCAATCAAGGACAAATACCCCAATGTTACCTTTGCAGATTTATTCCAGCTAGCCAGTGCGACTGCCCTTGAGGTTTTTTGTTTTCTCAAGATTTTTAATCTCAATTTTGTTTTTTTATTGAATGTGAATTGAAATCTTAGAATTAGACTTGGCAGGTCGAGTAACTTAATATATGCTCATTTTTGCTTTATTGTTCATCTTTTGCAATGCTACACTTAGGATGCTGGAGCTCCCAAAATTCCAATGAGATATGGTAGAATTGATGTTACTGGACCTGAGCAATGTCCAGATGAGGGGAAGCTTCCTGGTTAGATTTTTTTTTGCCAATGCAACTCTTTTATGTCATTTTCACTAGGGCTGCAGAAAACCCAACCCAAATATGTATTCATATTTACATATAATTCGATAAAAACAAAATAGATTTTTGTTTTACTGGTTAAGCTTTATAATTTATTGGATTCAATTTCTAGCTACCTTAAAAACAATTTTTTTGAATCGATAAAAATCTCAAAATGCTAAACTCAGTTAAATGTTTCAATCTGATGTTTTTAGCTCAAATTATCAGGTTAAATGTTTTGGAGATGCGATTCCTTTAATATATTCTAATCTACTTTATTTAGCTTCATGGAGCCATGTATATCTGATTATCTATCACGTACATATAAAATCTCCATTTCATTAGATGCCGGTCCACCTTCTCCTGCTGAACATCTACGCCATGTATTCTACAGAATGGGCCTTAATGACAAGGTATTTCTATTAAGTAATTAATTTTATGATTTGGTTGTTTGGATGTCTTTCTTCCATTCTTATCAATAATAACCGATTAACCTCTACCGTTTGTTTTCAGGAAATAGTAGCACTTTCTGGTGCCCACACACTTGGCAGATCTCGACCTGAACGTAGTGGATGGGGTAAACCAGAAACAAAGTACACGGTAATAATATCTCACATTTTAATAATATTTTTATGTCTTATTAAGTGAATACGAAAAAGAATTAATGGTTAACTTGATTTCTATTTGCACATATCAGAGTTATTTACTTATTTTTCATACTTGGGGTCTGTAAGGATTATAACCCAGAGTAGATCGTAGAAGTGATCTTGTAAGAGTGTCTGAGTTATCAAGAAAAAGAAGAAGAAAATGATGAAGTGTTTGAACAAGGTTTTAACAAACCCCATATACTATTAAAAGTATAATCCAACTTAATAATTTGTTTACATACGATTTTGTATTTATAACTAGTAAACTAATATAGATTTACATAACTACACTTATAATAGATAGATAGTTATTACTAACTTGTTATTCTCACAGGGTCCATGTTAACTTGTTAAGTTTTTCATAATTTGCAATTTTGCATATATGATTGGTTTTAGAAACTTGAAAATTTATCCTAATATTATTTCACATCAATAAGTTTTGACATCATACACAATATTATTCACTTTCAGCATAACTGCATAAGTTTTGTTAATTGCAACCATTTGTTGTTGTGGTGAAAGACTGAAAGCCTTCTTGTGTGGTCATGGTTAAAAAACTTGCGCTTAACTTATGTGTGATGCAACTGCAAGAATATCGATCAATGTATAAATTACATGTAGTATTAGTAGTATTAGTAGTATTATTGTATAGCCATGAATTGGACCTAGTATCATCAGTCACTAATGCATATTCTAATTTAATTGCAGAGAGATGGACCGGGGGCACCAGGAGGACAGTCATGGACAGTGCAATGGTTGAAGTTTGACAACAGCTATTTCAAAGTAAGTATTTTACCATTTACGATTTAATCAATACATAATGTACATCTCTGCCTCTGTTGATTTTAATGTATTTTCCCATTGATTGTGAATTATAATTAGGATATCAAAGAGAAAAAGGATGAAGATCTATTAGTGTTGCCAACCGATGCGGCCCTTTTTGAGGATCCTTCATTCAAGGTGGTTTTCACGTAGACGATGGATTTAAAATTTGTACACGTACACACAATTCTTTTATCTGATTATGTTTCTTTTTAGGTCTATGCTGAGAAATATGCAGAAGATCAGGATGCATTCTTTGAAGATTATTCATTGGCTCATGCTCACCTAAGTGATATTGGTGCCAAATTTGACCCCCCTGAGGTATGTGCGTGCCTAGTCTACTTAAGGAATATATACACTCTTTGTTATTTAATATTTTTTAATTTTTGAACACTAAATCACAGAGGACAATAATATATTTGTCTTTAATTTTTTTCAGGGTTTCTGTCTTTCTGGTTAGATGATGATTTGAAAGGTGCAATTCCGGTAGAATTTACCAGAACAACGTAGTTCTTTTAGCTTATATTGGATTTGTGGTAAACTTGCCTCTTTTAAATAATTCAAGATCAGAGTTTGTTATTTATTTGAAATCCTATTTTCATAATGGTCTATTAGATTTTTTTTTTTGAGAAATCCAAAGCTTGAATTATTTATTAAATTTTTCTAGTTTGTTTTCGATGCTCCTCAACATAATCTAGTTATTTACAACAAAATCCCGATGATTATCTAATAATGAGGTTTAAGGTTTTACTTTATTATTTTGATGATTTATTTTCTCAAATACAGTCTTTAAGAAATCTACCGAGCTCTCTGCATTGCTGTTGGGTGAGTTGTTTAGGAAAGATGATGCAGAATCTAATTCTCATGTCCCCCCTTTCTTTTCCTCCCTTGTCATTGTCGAATGGCATGCCTTGACCTTGAATGATTTTTTCATATCCATGGGTTACAATCTCGTCTTCAATGCAACAACTCATCTTCTTCCCATTGATAAGACGGATGGAGAAGGTCCAACCGGTAAGAGCGTTAACTAATGGTATTTCCATTTTGAGCAGCAAGTCATTGCCGGATCTTTTCAAATACGAATGTGCCTTCTCGCCAATCGTTAAAACCACGTCGGAAGGTATGCTTCCCGGACGTTCATCTCCTTTCTCTTCAAATACAACCTTCATTCCTTTCTTCCACCCTGGCTTGATACACACTTTTAGCACCTGCTCTCTTTTGGAAACAGCTCTGCAAACACAATCACGATAAAAAAATGTCAGTTTACATGACGTCATGAATTGTATTCTTATGTCTAACTTGGGTTCGTTCTCACATGCATTAACAAGAGCAACCAACATGTAAGATTAATGATTTGGCGAAGAATAGAATGTAAAGACGAGGAGGAGCAATAAAATTATACCCATTGCTACCAGCAACGTCCTTGATGTAGCGGACCTCTTTGTTGCAACCCCAGAATAACTCCTCCAGTGAGCATTCCAGTCCCTTCTCGATAGGTGGTGGTTTTCTTTGGTAAAACACGATGGGTTTGGTTGGTGTAGTAGGGTTACATGATTTACTTCTCCTGTTGATACTGCCCATGGGTAGCTGTTGCAGTGTCCCTTGATCAATCCTGGTTTGTCTGGTATTAATATTCAGATGAGAAATAGTATATTAATTTATTTTATGTCATCTTATTTTGGTATTGATTTGGATTGGAGTTTCCGATCTTTACCTGTGATGGTGCTTCTGGTTTCTCAGCATCGAGTATGTCTGTTTCCACCTGGTGGAAGCTTCTTCTTCTTCTTTTTCACCGACGAGTGCCTGAAGGGAATATATATATATATATAGAGAGAGAGAGCCATAATGAGAAGCAGTAGTAATTAATGAAGAAATACACATGCACCTACCTCATAGGCCTGAGTGATGGATTTGAAGTTGATATGAGGGTGGTGTTTGGAGGAAAGAGGGTGTTTGTCGGGATGGCATGTCCGGATAAGAGTTGTGTAAGCCTGTTGGATTTGGTGAACCGTGGAATGCTTGGGTATGTTGAGGAGCTCATAGAAAAAATCTTTGGCATCTCCCATAAGTGATAAAATAATTAAGAAGAAGATGGATGGTCGGGATGGAGATTGGAGACCGGCAGACCAGCCGGAGTCCGGAAAAATTAACCCTTAAAATTATAAATATATGTGGTCGTCGATACATAAGTGATAAGACAAAATGATGTGATTGAATGGGCAAGATTATTAATTATTATTTATTTTAGGACCAACGTCTGTAAGAAAGAACATGCATTGTTGGTGGTTGAGAAGTCGTCTGTCTGTTTGTTTTTGAAATCAAGCAACTGAAATCAAACTTTTTTGAAACTTTATAATTAATTACTGTGTCTGTTTTTGGATGACTGATCAATGATGTTTGATTATGAAACCAGTAATGTAGTAACATCAGATTTATTATCATCCCTTTTATTAATGGAGTTTACCCTAATTTTAGTAATTTATCAGTACGCATGTCTGTAGTCTGTCGGTCTGTCTGTCTGTCTATTCCCCCAATTTCTTATATTTCGCTTATTTCCGCCAGGCGCCAGCCAGCCACGGAGCCACCCACCCACCCCTAAATAACTGTAAATAATAATAAACTATATTCGTTTGTTGGGATTTCGAAGCTTACGTTTTACGACTTGACCCTCCCCCACACACAAACAAATGGCGTCTTCCTCATCTTCGATCGCATCAGAGCCTCAGCTAACGATTGTGGACGGAGGCCTGGACGAGGAGTTTGCTCTAACAGTGAAATGGTCTGGGAAGGAGTACACGGTATTGCTATCCGGAGACGATACGCTTGGCGAACTCAAGAAGCGAATCTGCGAGGTCACTACGGTTCTCCCCAAACGACAAAAACTTCTCTATCCAAAGCTTTCTGCTAAGCTTGGGGATGATTCCATTCTCCTCTCCGACCTCCGCCTCAAGCCATCCGTCAAGATGACTATGATTGGGTCAGACTTAGACCGACAGCCCTACCTTTATATTCCTAATTCTTTTTGTCTCCTACTCATTCATGTTTTTTAGGTCTGTTGAGGATGATATCATTGTTGATCAAATCGATTCGCCAGATATCATGGATGATTTCGAAATGGGACATGATGAGTATGTGGATATCAAGGATAAAGAGAGTAACAAACACAAACTGAGAAGACGGATTAAACACTGCAAGGTTTTTCTTCTTCTTCTTCTTCTTCTTCTTCTTCTTCTTTCTTTTTCTTCTTCTTCTGCTCGGTATAACAACATGGAAACAGAAAAGACTTCGACACTGTCTTATGTTTTTTTAGAATGCCTTGGTTTCTTTTTGCAATATCTTTGCTGTTCAGACTTCAGAGAAAGAAATTATATGTTTATTTCAATGTGATGTCTTCATATAATCATCACTTGCCAGTTTTCACCGAGGAAATTGTGCTAAACCCTATATATTTTGTCTAACATTTTCTAACCAATATGTGCACATGTTTTATGTCATCGTTTTAGGCTAATTATTAATTAAGAATGTGCTTCTTTAAACAGTCATTTATCCATGGACAATTCATATCTATTGTCATTTGAAGTGGTCTACAGATTATGACCACTTGGTTCAGTCATGATGATCAAAGCATCAATATATCTGTTAGGGGTTTCAAATCCTATGTATGCCAATTTATTTATTTGATTCATAATTTCATATTTACCTACTGATATGTTACATGGCCTTTAGGGTATAGAAGGTATGCCCTTCTATTACTGCTTGGTGCCTTGGTTATCAACATTGGTTACAGGGTTTTATCAAGCCTCAATTTATTTTTTAGTATTTTAAGTTTTCTAATATTTCAAATTTCAAGTGGAGGAAATTCATATCATTGAGATTTAAGTATTTTGATGCTGATAACCTTAAGTAAAACAATTCCTCCTCGCATTTGGAAAAAGGAATGCAATCCACGTAATCAAAGTATTAAAGAATGCTAACCTGAAAATATTTTCTTGTTACACTTACATTAACAACATTGTTTAGTGTTTACCAAAACTCAAGGTTTATGAGGCGGCCAGGTGCATCTGGTTGCATATGTGCCTTCCTGTCCACCTATTTTTTCATGTTTATGCATGTACAAAAGTAATTCACTGTTTCAACATAAATTCATATTATACCAAAAGGCTTTTAATGTCGACTAATTATACTAATGTGAGGTGGATTTTCGTGATGAGATCCAGAATGCACCAGAAAATTATTTCTTGAGAGAATTCCTGAAATTCAACCAAGCTATCATTGGGAGGAAGATCCATTATCCAATGATAATTACAAGAATTCAAGCAGGATTAACCTGAAACAGAATGAAAAAGAATCAGAATCCTCCGATCATAAGATGGAATCCATTAGGAAACATGAAATCTAAATCCAAAAGTTAGTAAACTACTTAATATTAGTTTTTCGATCACCTGCTCCGAACATTGCTTCGTCAAAATGTTTATCCTATTGCTTCTTGAAGTTAGTAAACTACCCGCTTTAGGAAAAACGCTCCTCCTAGAGTGCTTTAGCGTGCTTAAAGCGGTGCTTTCAAAACTATGCATGTAGTACACCCAAATTTCCCTTCTGTATTTGTCTCATCAAATTGATCTCTATATTGATTCATCTTGATTCACTCAGAACTCGGAAGGTTTGGAAAGGAAATACTTTTTTCATGTCAGTTTGGCCAAAACCTTCAGATTTGTACTCTTCCAACCTTCATGCCATATGCAACTTGTAATTTTACATGATTTTTTTGTAAATACCTAAAATCTACACGAACAGACTAAAATGTCATTTCAAAATTTAAATTAGCAGTAGTGTATTTAGTATTTACTCGTATATGAAGCCTTCCTTCAGATTAATTATTTTTTTATCAATATCATAATATATTACGTGTATGGATGGGATCAGAACAAAATTTAACATGATCAACTTGTCGATATTGATTAGTGTGCAGTGTTATTTATTTACTTGCTGAAGTAAATCAAAATTCTAAATATTAGCTATTGGCTGTTTTATGTAAGATTCACCTGGGTATTTTTATTATTCATCTCTGCTACAATTGATTCGATCTGTTTTGGTGATGACTGATGATACTAATTTGACACACTGTTCTTCTGTGATCAGATCAATCTACGGAACCCTTGCCGTGAAGGAAAGAAGCTTCTTGTGCTTGATATCGATTATACTCTGTTCGATCACAGATCTACAGCTGAGAATCCACTTGAACTCATGCGACCACGTAAGTTTGAAATATTTATTTTTTTCGCAACATTACTAGCTTTGTTGAATGCTAATTCACATTACCGATAAATTGCAGATCTTCATGAATTCTTGGCCGTGGTATACACAGAATATGATATTATGATATGGTCTGCAACCAGGTCAGTTTAATTATTAATGTTAGTATTTTTTCCGATAGATACTAGCAATTTTTCAGATCTTGATGCTGTCATATAATGTTTACTTTTGGTGTAGTATGAAGTGGGTTGAATTGAAGATGGGACAGCTTGGTGTGTTGAACAATCCAAACTATAAAATCACAGCACTTGTTGATAGTTTAGCCATGATTACAGTACAATCTGATACTCGTGGAACTTTTGATTGCAAACCACTTGGTGTCATTTGGGCTAAATTTTCCGAGGTACACAAATTGCACAAACAATCTTAACAGTCTCTCTCTCTTATCTGTTTGTCTAGGTTTTAAAAAAATAAATTCACGTGACTATCTGCTTTGTCAATTTACAGTTTTACAATTCAAAAAACACCATTATGTTTGACGATCTGAGGAGAAATTTTGTGATGAATCCTCAAAATGGACTTGCCATCAGACCTTTTAGGAAAGCCCATATAAATCGAAGTTCCGACAATGAACTTGTTAAGCTCACACAGTATTTACTAGCCATATCTGAACTTTCCGATCTAAGTAATCTTGATCACAGACGTTGGGAATCATACCTGGAAAGCAGTTTTAAGAGGCGAAAAAACAGTTAGTAGCTTAAGGTACCCAAGCTATCTTCGGAATTATGGATTATGAGACAGTAGATAAATTTTTGTTACAGAAAAATGATTGTCGGGAATGAAGTTGTGGTTTGTATCCGACACAAATTGTTGTTAAAATAGAGATCTGTAAAACTATTATTTCATATTTTGTTTTGAGAATGACTGATTTATGTCCGGATTAAGTTAATTATTTGCAATTGGACACGGGTTCAAATGTTCAAAGGAATTGATTTTGTTTGTTCTATAATTTAGACACGATGAATATGAATATACGATGTGTTTGTCAAAATATATGCATCCATCAAATCGGTCACGCATTCATGTTCTTACTAAAATAATTTTATATAGTCATGTATATACTCAGTCATCACTCATATTAGTGATATACACAGAGTGGGAGTCATATACTCCTCAAGGTTGAGCCGCTCTAAAATTAATCAGTCATGTATTTATCTACTGCTATTTAAGCTAGTTACGATCATTTGTTGTCAAAAAAGAATCTAGATTTTACTTTTTAGACTCTGGAATCTTAATTAATCTATTTAACTAATTTAATCATATTATATATAATTTTTATTTTATTTATCTAAGTCATTAAAATCCAATGTAATTATTATTATCTATAATAAAGGCAAGTAAATTCCCGATCATCTGAAAATGAAAGAATTAAATCTCATCCTTTCATTTAACACCCTCACTCTCAGCCGTCCATTATAAAATTGTTTAAAAAAAAATCGAAAAAAAACATAAATTTTCCATGATTCCCTTCCCGTCCGTGAGTAACTGAGTATGGTTGTATAGACAATCAACAATGTGAAAAATCAAACTTCCATATGTATTTTGAATTTTGATGATACAGAAATATTACAAGTCCTGTAATTAAAAAACATACAATATCACAAAAGTAACATTAAGAAAATAACCATAACGCTAGAGAAGAAGTTGATTCCTATGCTATGATTTTGTATCAGAATTTTTGAAAACAAATGGTCTGAACTATTCCAAAATCAAAAATCTAAAAGTATAGTCAATATATTGGGTGGGAGTGGGACACCGGACACCCACCCATGTAGATTTGTTTTCTTCTTTTGTTGGGATTAAGTATATATTATAAGCATTGATTGAATTATGCCCCACGCTGATTGGCCGGCCGGCCATTAAAAAGTAAAAACACAAACAAATCAAAATAGAGGATGAACAAACCAAGATCCAAGCAGATTAAACGGTGAGAGAGGAAGAAGAGTGGACAGGTAGGAAGTGATGTCGATGATGAAGATAACATCTCCGGAATGCAAGGCTGGGTGAGGTCGAGAATGATAAGCCAAGAAAATTTGATATGCTGTCTAGGGCTGCCTGTCGAGACAAATATCAATTTAATTTTAGGAAAAAATATTATTTAATGGGTTTTTTTTGTCTGGTTTTGCGGAAAGGAAATCTTAATTCTTATAAAAAAAATATTATTTGAAATTTTATGAGATATGTTAATGTTATTAATAGTGAATTGAAATGTATGAAAGGAGAAAATCAAATTCAATCCTTTTTCATGTTCAATAGTAAGATCTATTTGTACAATTTATTAATCTAGTAATATCTTATTTGTGACTGGAATAACTACTTGTGTTTATTTATGTAGGAAAAACATCATGAACGGTACATGTTTGCTGCAATACGTTTTGCGACACCAAATCCGACTGTTATTTTATGGTGGCCGTCCATTCATAGATGCCGCGAACTGCAGTTCCGGCACCCATCACGATTGCAGTTCCTCGCGAACTGCAATCGGGTTCCGCGGAGAATGTAGTTCGCACGATGGACGAAGATTGCGAGGTCGTGGAACCGCGATGGGTTCCGCGAACTGTAGATTGCGATGGGTTCCGCGAACTGTAGATTGCGAACTGCAGGTTGCGATGGGCTCCGCGGTTGAGATTGCGATTCCACGAACTGCAGATTGCGATGGGTTCCGCGATTGCGATTCCGCAAACTGCAGATTGCGAACTCCGCCTCCAAGTAGCCTTCTACTGCCTAGATTCACTGGAAAAACATTGCCTGCAGCAATAGCAGTGCTGCGTCTGACGATCTCAGACGTCTCCTCCGTTCGAATTCGAATGGAATATTTAATAACTACGTAAGTGTGAAATCGTTTAATGAAGACGTGTCTGTAAAATGAAATTTCGCCGCTTCCCTGTTTTTATTCAGAATGGGACGACGGATTTATAATTATGATTCCCACGGGTTTGTACTGGTAATTTGAACGATGATCATTTATATATTATAGTAAAATAGTTATTGATAGAAAGTAGAAACAGTAATTTTGATGTTATTACAGTTATGTTATTCATAAAAATGAATTGTAAATTGTATGTATAATCGAAACGAATTTAGAAATGAGTACATGTTTAGAATGAATTGATTATTGTATTTTTATAGAAGATATAAATCTGAATGGTTTACCTGTCCTTCCTTATTGTTTGACCGACCAATCGATGGGATGTCTGACGGTATCGGTAATTCGGTATAAATGTATAAATGTAGTAGATGAAATATGGATCAAATGATTGACAAAATCGTATATGATATTGTTTGTGCTGCTCTTCTAAATGTTAAATGCTACTTACATTACAAGCAAAGAGCTTAGATTGTGTCTGTTAGGGTATTATGTATTGTGTTTATTACAGGTGAATTAGTAAATGGTACATGTATTAGTGTATGTTATATCATTAGCTAATTAATTTAATAGCATTATGAAATACTGAAAAAGCATTAATTACAAGCATGTTAGAATATGTAGCCATATGTTTATCGAGCATTAATGATACTTTGGCCCATGGACATTGACCATATAAATAATGTCAGTACAAGAAATGGGAGTAGCATCCAGGCCATTCATTTACAACATTACCAAGTAATAATAGCATTAATATATAGGAAACAAACAATAATGATACCTTGACCCATGATCATTGACCACACACATACTAGCATTACAAGCATTCATTTACAAAATTACCAAGTAATAATAGCATTAGTAGGTAGGTTAACACCATTAAGGATAACTTGACCTATGTTTCATTAAGCACGCATATAATAGCATTAGAAAAAGTCGTACTAGCATCTCGGTCTTTCGTTTTCAACATTACCAAGTGATAATAACATTAGTAGGTAGGTGACAAGCAGTGAAGATACGTTGAACTATGTTTCGTTGACCACACACGTAATAACATTACGAACAGTGGTAGTAGCATCACGTCCTTTCGTTTTCAACATTATCAAATAATAATAGCATTCGTAGATAGGTTGCAAGCAGTGAGGATTCCTTGGCTTATGTTCATTGAGCACACACTTAATAGCATTACAAGCAGTCGTACTAGCATCCCGGCCTTTCGTTTTCAACATTACCAAGTAATAATAACATTAATAGGTAGGTTACAAGCAGTAAGGATACGTTGACCTATGTTTCATTGACCATACACATAATAGCATTACAAGAAGTCGTAGTAGCATCAAGTCCTTTCGTTTTCAACATTACCAAATAATAATAGCATTAGTAGGTAGGTGACAAGCAGTGAGGATACATTAACCTATGTTTCATTGAACACCCACATAATAGCATTACTAACAGTCGTAGTAGCATCCCGGCCTTTCGTATTCAACATTATCAAGTAATAATAGCATTAGTAGGTAAGTGACAAGCAGTGAGGATACGTTGGCCTATGTTCATTGAGCACACATTTAATAGCATTAGAAACAGTCGTAGTAGCATCCCGACCGTTGATTTGCAACATGACCGAGTATTAATAGCATTAGTAGGAAGGTTGTTAGCAGTGAGGATACCTAGGCCTATGTTCATTGAGCACACACATAATAGCATTACAAGCAGTCGTAGTAGCATCCTGGCCTTTCGTTTTCAACATTACCAAGTAATAATAGCATTAGTAGGTAGGTGACAAGCAGTGAGGATACGTTGGCCTATGTTTCGTTGACCACACACATAATAGCATTACGAACAGTGGTAGTAGCATCAAGTCCTTTCGTTTTGAACATTATCAAGTAATAATAGTATTAGTAGATAGGTTGCAAACAGTGAGGATACCTTGACCTATGTTCGTTGAGCACACACATAATAGCATTACGAGCAGTCGTCGTAGCATCCCGGCCTTTCGTTTTCAACATTACCAAGTAATAATAGCATTAGTAGGTAGGTGATAAGCAGTGAGGATACGTTGGCCTATGTTTCATTGACCACCCACATAATAGCATTACGAACAGTGGTAGTAGCATCACGGACTTTCGTTTTCAACATTACCAAGTAATAATAGCATTCGTAGGTAGGTTGCAAGCAATGAGGATTCCTTGACTTATGTTCATTGAGCACAAATATAATAGCATTAGAAGCAGTCGTAGTATAATCCCGACATTTAGTTTTCTACATTACCAAATAATAATAACATTAGTAGGTAGGTAACTAGCAGTGAGGATACCTTGGTCGTTCATTTGCAACATTATCAAGTACTAATAGCATTAGTAGGTATGTTACAAGCAGTAAGGATACCTTGGCCTATGTTCATCGAGCACACACTAAATATGTTGGCCTATGTTAATTGGGTAGAAACATAATGGCATTACAATCACTCGTGAAAGCATCTATTGCATTACAAAAAATTTGTTCTGATGATTACGTAAGAAACAAAATGTCGTTACAAATAGTCATAGCAGCATTTACCTCCTTGGTTGACTTCTTTGAGACAATTACTTTGGTACATTAGGGTCACGAAAAATTTCTTTGGCATTTTTCATTTTCTCTGAATCTATTTTTGTGGGACGACTACTCTTACCACTCCTTTTGGTCTTCGCTTTCCCTGGTATGTCAATATTTATCGGTGTTGCTCTTAGTGGCTTGCATCTAATAATTGATGTTCGTGTTTTTTTAAGGACATCAGTGATTTTAATCAACCTGTCCAAAGCTTGATTACCAAAATCCATAAGAATGTCAAGTTGTTGTTCTCCTAGGCGAGCGTAAGTCATTAATGTCTGCGAAAGTAAAATATAAGAGGAAAATGGATTTTGGGATCCGGCTTGTAGAGATTGAAGCGTTGGGGACTTCTGATGTTTCTTCCATCTAGACATTTTAAAGAATTCAGGTAATTTAGAAGCGTCATTCACAATCAAAAAATGTATAATATAACGACATGGAACACCGCTATACTCAAATCTGTGACAACTACATCTTGGTATGTTTGAGTTTTTGTTGAGGGTCAACTTATGAACTACCTTCTGTCTTTCTAAAGATAGAACTGAGAGAAATAATAATCCCTAATATAAAAAATGAGCAATAGTAAAAAAAATACACACAAATAAAATTGTTAATACAATGGGCATGTAAATAATTATACCTCAGTCGAAGCGTCCGTCGGTGAGAATATATGATAAAAACAACTTTTCTGCATTTCCTCTTGAAATAAAAGAAACATAGTGGTCGTAAAAAATTTCAAGGCATCAACCTCAATTTCCATAGATGTAATATACTTTGGATGTCAAAAGGTGTCTTTATGATCGTCTAGATTCTTAGTCTCTCAGATTGAATTTATCATATTGTCATAACGACGAACAAATTGAAAAAGTGAATTTTTGGCAGTAACCCTAGTTTTGAGAAATGAATTCATACCATCACTTCTTTGGGTTGAATGCATACCGGCGAAGAAATGTTCGCACATCAAACATGAAACCCACGACTTTCAAATATCATATAAACTCTTCAACCAAACGTTCGACATCAGGTGATTGTTGGTCAGCCATAAAGCCCAAGCTTCCTCAAAATCATCGGGAGTTTCGGAATACTTAATAATTTGATAAAATAAATTTAAGGCATTGGTATCGCGACAAACAGTGGGCACTTTAGTAGACAACTTATTCGTGATATGCCATCGGCATAGTCGGTGAAATGTTGAAGGAAAAACAATTGCAATCGCACCCTTCATAGCAAGATCTTGATCAGTAATTATAGATTTCGGAGCAATCCCCATGCACTCAACGAAGATTTTAAACAACCAGGTGAACACATCGACGTTCTCGTTACTAATATGAAGACAACATGTGGTTATTCATTTGGATATAAATACATACATTAGGATATAAGAAAATAACATTTATAGTTCGACAATAACCATTAACAAAATGATGTGTTACCTCAAGAATGCACTTTCGAAAATGACAATCTTCCTATGATGATTGACTCCACAGAACATTCCAAATATCAAAGAATAAACATTCGTCTTATAAGTGGTGTCAAATGTAACTGCATCTCCGAATAACTTAAAATATTGAATCATTACTGAATCAACCCAAAACACATGTTTAAGTCTACCACTAGAATCCTTGACAATGGAATAAAAGAAATCCGGTTGTACAAACTTCTTCAGTTCGAATTCCTCGACCAGTAAATCAACGTCATAATTCTTCAGATCGACACGATCGTCACGACACATATTCAATATATCCAATTGCGTGCATCCCATATGTTCGATTCCACCAAAAAACTTGAGATAAAAATAAGCAGTTTGCTGCGAAACGGGTACATTGACTTCACCAAAAGATTGAGAAAGTAATCTGGAGGTAGAGGATATCGAACGATTTATGGGAAGAAAACGTACTTTTAATGGTGTGGTGAAGGGATGATTATGCTCAAAAACAATATGTTTAACAATCCATACTTCAGACATACCTTCTTTATTTATTTTAATGCTTGCAGAACAACCACACCTTGAAATTGCATTCTTACGTCGTTTGCCTAATTTAGGAGGATGTAATAAGTCAACTATCCCTTCTTTTGAACACAACAATTGTCTCATAACTAAAATTTTTTTACCATCATCGTTACTGGTTTTATATTTCGTAGAACCCAAACGAATGAAGAAACTCATTTTCGACGCATAACCATAATAGTGATCAAGAGCATCAGAATATGAGGAATAAAATTGATCAAAAGTGGGGGGTGAATTCAATTTAACATTGTCTGAAGAAGAATTGGTATCAGTGGATTGTTTGGGAACGAAAAAAACTAGGAGAAGCATTGACGGAAGAAGTAATAGCATTAGGTTGTCCAATTAAATCATTATTCTCAGAAGAAATAGGAGTACGCAGATTGTCTACTTGAAGATCATGGTTGCGATGAGGAATATAATTTGCATTAAGCATAAGTGAGAAATCATTGATTCTTGAACATTGTACATTACCATGGGTTTCATTAGAATTACAATCAGTTGGTTTTTCTGTTTGAATAGAGTAAAAATCGAGACTTACATTACACTGAGGTCTAGAACGTTCTGTGGGTGAAATCAATGATTGGGCATGGAGTGGACGATATGGGGGTGGTGTGATATAAATAGAGGAGGAATTAGGTGAGAAATGAATGGTGTTTTGGGGCTCAATGTTAGGTTGTTGTAAGGGTGATGATTGATCAATAACATTTAATGAATTTAGAATCATACCTGGATGTTATGAATAGATATGACAAAAGAAGAAGAAGACCAAAAACCGATTCTTAGATTGAGGGGAGAAAATGAAATGAAAATGTAGTGTTCTGTGAAGAACTTAAGATGGGAAGAAGGTTGAATACGAGTAAAGATTAATAAAATGGAAGAAGATGTAAGATATGAAGATAGAAGCCTAACACGATTTGACATTTTTTTAAAATTTTAGCATTATCGATAAAAAAAGGAAGCATTACATGATTAAGATATTAGCACGGTCGATACAAAAATCAACACCAGTACGAGGGAAACATAAAGGTAGTATTAGATGTTTAATGGATGTGAAGGTCATTTAATGGTGAAAAAATGGTAAGAAGAAAACAAAAGGATAAGACAAAAACAAGAAGAATAGAAGGTTACGTGGATTTTTTTTAAAATTTTAGCATTACAAATAAAAAATGAAGCATTACATGACTCAGGTATTAGCAAGGTCGACACAAAAATCAACACTAGTACGATGGACACATAAAGGTGAAATTAGATGGATGATGGATGTCAAAGTCATTTAATGGCGAAAAGATGGTAAAAAAAAAACAAAAGGGTAGGACAAAAACAAGAAGAATAGAAGGTTACGTGGAAAAATTAAAACGATTAAAAAAAATAAAAAATAAAAACTACACGTGGGTTGCAAAATGACGCAACCCACGTGTTGCGGAACAAAGTTTCAGCAGTTGGCAATCGGTGAAACATGAAGGGTGGGGATTCTTTCCCCGGTTTTGGAAGGCTGCGATGCCTTCGCATTGTCAGGTTATATAATGAATGCGAAGACATTCGCAGCTGATATATTTTGTAAATGTATAATGAATGGTGGTATAAATTATTATTTATTACAAAATACAAACCAAAGCAATTAAGCAAAGTAGGTTCTGGATTTAAATAAAGGGGAAGTTGGAGTTTATAAATGAGGGAGCAACGACTTGAGAGTCGTAAATAATTAATTACATTTGTTCCTTTGGGTTTGACTAACTTAACCGACTGCTCATCTGTTGTGTTTATAGAGTTTGACTTTTTAACAAACAAACAATCAAACAAAATGATTTTGACTGGAGACGAGAGGGTCGACTCGCCTCGCCCCCTTCTTCTTTATTTCACTTCTCCCAAAACTCCAATCTTCTTTTTCCATCGCTTCATTTTCTGCACATTTCTGGACCTTTCGCTTCACATCAACCTGCTGCTTTTCTTCTTCTTCTCATGGATCATCCGATGATGGATTTTAGGGTTTGAGTTTGGTCTACAGATCTGTTGCTTCTGTTTGCATTTTATTTTTGGTTAACTCGTGTCGACACACTTTTGTTTAATGGGTGGAATCTGTTCAAAGGGTTCCGCGGTTGATAAATCGCCCACCCAAACCACTCACACGTCCAATAAATTTAAGGAAACAGCGGACATAGTCAACACCCTCACTTCAACTGCGCATGTAGCTAAGGAACAGGATGGGGATGCCAATTTTTTTTCATTTTCACCAACACAATTACCTAATCATGTTAATTCAACCGCCAAAGACCCACGCTTATCCAGAATATTCTCCTACAAATCTAGGTCGTATAATTCGACTAAGACTGCTGGAACTGCAACTACCAAGGTCATTCATTTATTTATGGCTTCCATCATATTTTTTCTTTTTTATATCTTTATATGTCAAATTTTATCATATGTTTAGATCAATTGGTAACCAATGCTTCGATACTAAATTTTATTTCACAATCCCTACATCAATTGCTAACACTAGCGATTTTCATAAATTCTCTCTCTCGATCTATATTTTAAACCCATATCCACGCTTGTTGCATATCAGCTTTCGGATGTAGCCTCAATATTTGGAAGGGCTGGTACTGTTGGACTTGGAAAGGCAGTCGAGGTTTTGGATACACTGGGTAGTAGTATGTCCAATTTCAACATTACTCCTGGCTTTGTCTCAGGAGTGATCACAAAAGGAAATAAAATAAACATCTTAGCTTTTGAAGTTGCTAACACAATTGTTAAAGGCTCCAATCTTATGCAATCACTTTCAAACGAAAATATAAAACATTTAAAACAAGTCGTTCTTCCTTCCGACGCTGTCCAACTTCTAATATCAAAGGATATGGATGAATTGTTAAGGATCGCTGCTTATGACAAAAGGTGTGCATCATTAAAATCATTTTTTTCAAAATACATAGGTAGATTGCTAGACGGATGATTTATGAAATGACAACACAGGGAAGAGTTTAAGATATTCATAGGAGAAGTTGTTCGTTTTGGAAATCGTTGCAAGGATCCTCAATGGCACAATTTGGACCGCTACTTTGAAAAGTAACAAATCATTGCATGGAAGATAGTTTTTTTGTCTTTATAATACTTACTTACATTCACTTTATTTTTATTTTTTATTTTCTTTGGAAATGCTAATATCTAGATTAGGTTCCGAACTTACTCTTCAGAGGCAATTGAAAGAAGAAGCAAAATCAACAGTGCAGAGATTGATGGTTTCAGTTCAATATACTGCAGTAAGTGTCTTTTTTAGATCAAAAGATTTCTTATTTTCTGGATTCCTTAATGTTTTCTTAATCCACAGGAATTATATCATGAGCTACATGCCCTCAACAGATATGAGCAAGATTATCGACGGAAACTTCAGGATGAGGAGAATTTAAACACGGTCCAAAGAAGTAAGTCTGTTTCTATGTATTAGCTAGTATGTATCCTTATGATTATGTGATGCAAAATTGAAGTTAAATTATATAAGATGACAATATTCACACAGCAAGAAGGGGTTGTGCGAGATTTTTTATTGTAAAAACTTTATAATTTATATTCTCTAAAATGAATTATGCAATATTACTCTTTCCTTTAGCATAATAGTTTTGTGTAACGTGATTTGTATTCTGTAGGTGACAATCTCCAGTTTTTGAAGCAAGAATTAAAGAGTCAACAGAAGCATGTAAAAAGTCTGAACAAGAAATCACTGTGGTCCAAGATTTTAGAAGAGGTAGTAGACCTTAGAATCTTATTTTCTAATGTATTTTTTTTTTGAAGCAGATTTTCTAACGTATTTACTAATTCATCCATGTCATATATACGTCGCTTTGTTGATCAGTTTCCACAGACAGTAATTGATTTTGTCGTTTGTTATAGGTTTTGGAAAATCTTGTTGATATTGTTCACTTTTTGCACATAGAGATCCATGAAGCCTTTGGAGCTGCAGGTATCGATTTTGACATTAGACTAGATTTTTTTAACATTTTTTAGAAATGCTACCAAATACCAAAGAAATGTCAAGTCAATTAATTTTTCTTGATAATGTGAGGTAGTAAAAAAATTGGTTATTTCTTGTTGTTTATGCCACTTTGTGATCAACTATAATGATTATAATAAATTAATAATTGCAATGAAAGTATTATTTTGTTTGTGTTGAAGATGTAAACAATGATCAAGCAGTGATTGGACTTGGAAAATCTCATCAAAGATTGGGATCTGCCGGCCTTGCATTACACTATGCTAACATCATTAACCAAATCGACACTCTCGTGAGTATAACATTTAATTTTATGCTCTTTTTTAATGACTATTCTGTAAATTTAAGCAATTAACTGAACTGAATAGGATTCAATTTTGCAGTTTGTAGAATTCTCACCAAATTTTATCTTTTGTAGGTATTGAGATCAAGTTCGATCCCACCAAACACAAGGGATAATTTATATCAGGCATTGCCCCCCAGTGTAAAATCTGCTTTTCGTGTAAAACTGCAGTCCTTTGAAGTTAATGAAGAAGTAAGCATGCCTGAGAAGAAAAAAAATTGAGTGCTATTTATGGGAGTTTAGATCTACAGAAAATTCATCAAACTTCCTCTTTTTTTTGAGGTGATTTTCTTCTTGCAGATAACTATTTCTCAAATCAAATCTGAAATGGAGAAAACATTACGATGGCTCGTTCCTATTGCCAATAACACAACCAAGTAAGAAAAACCAATCATCATCCTATTTTCACCATAATGCTTTAACATCGGTTGTAATTTGATTGTTTCAGAGCTCATCATGGTTTTGGATGGGTTGGAGAGTGGGCAAACAAAGGGTTAGAATTTTGTCTTCATATAGTCTGTGTGTAATTAGTTAGATATATACCCTAAACCATATTTTTCTTTCAGGTCTGAAATTAACCATAAGTCCTCTGGACAAACAGACTTGCTCCGGATTCAGACTCTTCACCATTCTTCAAAGGAGAAAACTGAAGCTTACATGCTAGATTTAGTTGTTTGGCTTCACCATCTTGTGAGCTTATCACAATCTATCAATGGATGTATCCGGTCCCCTATCAAATCACCCATTCGTTCACCTATTCAATGCAATATACTTATTACAGCAATCAAGCCAAGCACAACTCACAGCACACTCACAAAGGAAGACCAAGAGATGTTGTTGGATGTGAAATATAGGAAATCGATGCCAGGAATAAGCAAAAGCCAGGAATTTTGCACATCGACGAGAACAAGATTGGAGAAAAATCGTCTAAGTAAGAGCAGCAGTCATTCACCAAATAGTGACTGTGATAAAGAGTTAGTTCATCCAAGAAGGGTATCAACTGTACCTATAATTAACTTTGAGCTTGATCGAATTAAAGCTCTAGATGTTATTGACAGAGTTGATAATCTCAGACAATTGTAAACAGAAATGATTCGAGTGTGTATATTATTGTTGTTGCTTGCTTTTAATAATAATAAACGCTACGTGATATAAATAGAACTCAGAATTCTCGCAACTCAGTTCATAGCAGATAGCTGAAAAGATCAATAAAAATATTGGTCAAATTTCAGACACTTTTTATCAACTCTTCACACATTTAGGGGTTTGTGGTCAAACCAGCCATAATCCAGATCGTATACGGCTGGCTATACATATACAAAAGTAACCTGAGTTAGTGAACATTAAAACACATCATCCATATGGCATCCATACAATAAAAATTTCAATACATTAAAAAAAAACTTTCAATATTCAAATGCCATATCACATTTAAAAATGCCAACAGATAATAATAATCAACTATTATAATGAGTGATCTGGTTCGAAGAAACTAGTATATCCAACAAAACAAAAACATACCCATAATTTGGATAAAAGGATTTTTCATCAAGAAATGGGTTTTTCTTGATATTTATTTTAGAATTTAGGGACATGATTTTTTTTCTTTCAACAAGAACAAATTACAACCTTCAGACAGTCTCTATATCCCACACTAAAAGCTAGCTTCCACAAAGCTGCAAATGAAGGGGAGTGAAAGAAAGCAAGGTCCATCAACAAAACACATTGGAAAACAAAGATTAGAATCTATGATGGAGCTTTTCCTGCTCGAGGTACCACTGCGCATACCTGCACATCAAATATAATTTTTGTTTAAAAACTAATCTTTAGAATGCAAGAGATCATTATTGAATGCTGAAATTATGTCAAATCTGTCATTTATATGATTATATGACATTTGGTTCAAAAATTTAGGATCAGGAAGATCCAAAAAAATTATATCTTTTATAGTTAATATTAGGAGTTGGTATGATCAGATGCCATCAACAACACTAAGCTGAGTAAAATAGAAATATTAAGAAATAAGAAGTAATCAAAATCTCCAATCAATTTAAAAATTAAAACATTAAATCTACTGCAATGAATTTTCTATGAGTGTATTAATTTATAATCAGACGTTGAAACAACTGTAAACTTCTGAGTAAAATACCCGCAAAAGCATTGTGTAGATTGCCAAACATTATCTTTGGCGTTCCTTATTATTAATTTTTGAGTCAACAGGGAGAAAATTAAGACCTACAAATTAGGATTTAATGTGTATCCGATGAATTATTCTTAAAGAACGAAAACATTAAAACAGGATTTTTTTCAGCTGGCAGAGTAAGAAAAATTGATAGAATAAATAACGAGAGGGATAGAGAACAAACGAGTAGGTTCCAACAACGGGGGTGATGAGAAGAGTAGCGCTGATCCAGTTGTCGGTAATCTTGTGGTGGATCTTGGATGTGAAATCCTTCCACAATCCCGGCATCACTTTCTGCTGGTACGGAGATAAACCGTAGACCACCGCCTTCATCTTCACCGGTATCTTCCCCATCCTATCGAGATTCAAGATTCACGAATGACCGGAAGGAATGAGAAGGGTAAGAGGGCAATGAATTGGGTAATGAATGGCTGAGAGGAGAGAGAAATCAAGCCCTAATTTTATATCATGGACTCATGGTTGATATTTGCGACTTGCAAGTGAAATGTCAAATGAGCAATGACCCGGGTTTTTTATAAGCAGATCTTGCCCTGCCCAGCCCAGCCTGTTTACAAGTGTTCCCAGCCCAGCCCAGTCTCTTTAGTCCATCTACTTCACATCTATTCTATTTTGAAATCTGATAACTTTTCTTCCCCAAATATTACCATCAAATAGTAGAAAGGGTAAGTAAAACCATGAGTAACATACCAAAATTTACTTAATGATGTATTATCATCAGATATTTTTAAAGCCAATCTCCTTTAGTAAATATGTAAAACCTCTGAATTACCATGTAAATTCAAAGTAAAAACAAATGAAACGTTTTATTGAAGGCCAAACAACTAGGTAAAATACCAAATTTTACATAATATATCATTTACTTTGCTGGGAAACACAATCTCCCTCCACCAAAGTTAGTAGTCTAATAGTACAAGAATACAACAGGATAAACTCCTAAATGACATAATAAATCATCACATAAATTTAAAGTATGATCTCATAACATTACACATTTACACCTTATGAATTTATTTCATTTATTCAAAAAAATGGTATGTTATATGATTTTATCCATTAAAAAAAATTTGAATTGAATTCCTAAACACTACTATATCTGTGATACTTTTTGTATGAATCAAAACTCAAAAGATACAGAAACACAAAGAACTCAATTCTAATAAACATGAAAATTACTTTCATCTTCTTCATGCAAATCATAAGCAAATCGCAAATCCGTATGAATTCAGCAACGCCTCTGTAACTCCTCGATTGTCTTTTTCCATTGCAACCCTCTTTTTTTCACATCCTCAAATGATACCACCTTTTTTGTCTGAAATATCCATTCATTCATTTTTTTAAACACACAATTCTTGCTAAATGGCAAAACAAAAACATACCGTGAAAATCTTAAAATGCGTTGGACTGATAAGTTGGACGTTTAGTTCGTTAGGGTTGTATGACCATACAATGTCTCCTTTTGCTATCAGCTTCGAAGGATCTATGCGTATTATCTTGGGTTTATCAGTGATGATCAGTTGAATTTTCTTACTTGTAAGTTTATTTATTTTCTTCATCTTTGATATCATAACAATAGACTCTCCATCTTCAAGGAACTCCTGCCTGTCAATTAAAAATTTAAATTACCAGTAGCATGCCATTATAAACCAAGCTTTAATCATAAATTTGCCTATATATACAAAGTAATGATCAAAAGCAATATAAATCCCTTAATACGCTACAAAGCACAACCAAACAATTTATACGACAAAGTGCAACCAAGCAATTTATACTCCATCAGGATATGCATACATACATATCTATGTAATGCATATCTTAAGAAAGATATAACGCAGATTGCTCAGTTGCAGTGGCCGCATATTAAGGGATTGCATCTCATTCTAGATGAATATATGCATATAGATGTAGATTTCATACCATTTAGAATCAAATGAGTCTATCGAAGCAATTCTAAACATATAAGGACGTGTGTCTGTAGATGCCACAAAATCACTGGTTCCATCTTGAATTGCTTTCTGATGTTGATGGTTTGATGACTTTGATCCATTTCCTGTTTTAGTATGATTCCAAGTAGAAGACGATTCTTGAACTCTGCAATCTTCTTCTTTAGTCTGAGTCCCAAAATATAATTAATTTTTTCTTTCAATAATTCAGGTGCTATTAAAGAAAAAAATAACAACAAAATATTTCATGTAAAAAAGAAAGGATCAAGGAGACGTACACATGATCCCAGAGAAAGATTTGGTGCTGGCATATCTCTTACATTTTCCCATATAACTCCATTGAAAAATGGATGTCTCTTGAGAGTGGCATAACCATCATGTCCCATGCCTAGACGATTGCTGGGATCAGGGTCCTGTGTTGGGCATTATGTACATGATAAATTGGTAGTCACTAGTTACAATATATTAGACAAATAATATCAAACCGACCATATTGGTAATTGATCGTTCATTTGATCATTTCACCATAACCTTACTGTAATTTTCATTTTTCCATATTAATTGTAGTCGTAATAATTTAATCTCATTTTATTAGAGTGAGTTCACATGAGTATTCAGTATTCTCCCTCATTTCAAAATATTCAAATTACTAAATCAAACAGGAAGATTTTGATACACACTTACCAAAAGCTTATCAATGAGGTCTTTAGCTTGATTTGAAAATACATCAGTGAAGTTGAGATCTCTTGCCATAATTCTTTGAAAAATTAGCCACTCACTTTCATCTTTAAAGGGAGGAGTCCCAGAAAGCATTTGATATATGGTGCAACCAAGTGCCCACAAGTCGTTTCTGTCAAAAGACAAGCATTTGTTCATGAGAATCAAGAAATTTGTAAAATTGCAACTAGATTGCTATTATTCTCTTAGTTACCCATAAGTAGGTGGAAAAGAATTTAAGACTTCTGGTGGAATGTACGCAGAAGTTCCGTCTAAGCTGCATGCTTTCTTATCTGCGCGCATAAATTAAGAAAACAAACAAGGAAAACAGTAGTATTTTTCTATTAAAAAGAATCTCATCTAAAAATCGATGTTCAAATATAATAATGAATGAATCTTACTTTCTAATGAGTTTGGAGGAATTGAAATCTTGATCTCCTTTGTCGCCTTTACACTGCCGAAATCAGCTATTTTGATGTGTCCATTTTTAGTTAGCAGCAAGTTTTCTGGCTGCCAACACAAACAACAATATCATTCATCCTGTTATGTATGGATATTTTGGTTTAATAAAAATGAAGCGAACCTTAATATCTCTATGTATTAACCCTAAACCATGTAAATACTCAAGAGCATCGATAATTTCCGATGCATAGAATCGTGTTTCGTCTTCTGATAAACGGACTTTCTGCACAAAATAAAAAATAAACTATGGCAAGACAGAAAAAAATATTTATTTATTATTTATTTACGTACCCTTTTAATTTGATCGTAAAGCTCGCCGCCTTCACATAATTCTAACCCCATATCTTGACAAAAAAAAAAAGATGATGATATATTTATTCCAGGAAAGAAAATCCCATATGCAGTTGTATTCAGTGACTCTGTACTTACAGAGGGACCGTGAGTCTTGAAAAGTGAAGAACAATTTGACAATGCCTGGATGAGACATTTGGTCGAGTACGATCCGCTCTAGCTTGACAGTTGAAATTTTGTTCTCCTTTGTGATATATCTTTTGTCCATGATCTTCAGAGCATACACGCTCCCAGTTTCCTTCTTCTCAGCCTCGATAACCTTTAATCAAAAAGGAAACATTTCATTTCTCAATTCAAAGCTAATATATTTCCAACCTGAAAACCAATTCGGTAATCATAATATCAGTGAGTAGTGTTGGTAGTTATTTTCAAGGATTTTGGAGGAAAGACCTTGGAGTAGGTTCCAGTGCCGTAGACCTTCCTCAGATAGAAATCCTCAATAACGAAGAGCTCCTGCGGCGCACGGATCGGGATTGAGATCGTGCCGGTTCTGTACACACCGGTGATTCCAGAACCGGGTGTGTTGGTTCTCGCATCGAAATCCATGGCTCCCTCTCCCTCCGTGACACCGGATACTAGAAAAAAATCCCAAAGTAGAAGAATGTTCGATCGGTTCGCGCCTTCCGGTCAATGGAAAGTCGGACACCTCGTTCGGATTTGATTTTGAATTAAGAAACGCAGGATTTGCCTTTTTCATTATTATTATTTTTTATATAAAAAAATACTAATTATTTTGTCGTTAACTCGTTTTTACTACTTCCTTTTTGGTCATGTCACCCACTTACTCTTAGGGTAAATGACAGAAATATCCTTCGATCTTCATTCAGTTATTTATGTATCTAACACGTCATTATTCAGTTAGTCGATTAATCAGTCTGACCTCGTATTTTAGAAATTTAACTGATTATTGTCTTGAAATTTACACACCAACACCAAACCTTCACATAAATACATTAAAAACAAGGAACACATGAGAACATATTAACATATGGATGTGAAATGTGATACTGTGATATGATGACTTTTTTAAGAACAAATTCACAAACACATACATACTGAATTACTGAGGCACTGAGCTGACGTTGTATTAGAAAATATTATTATTTATTTCTTATGAAGCTGGTGGGTCATGCTCGGTACAATCTGAAGGACACCGGGAAGCTCTGCAAAAGCAGCAAAACAGACAGCGTAATCAGATATTTTTAAAAAGTGTTGTTGTTACCAATGCTTATCTAGTTATCCGCTCCGCTGATATCAACAAAGAAATAAAGTAGTTGATGCTTACCTGAAATCTGATTCACTTGCTGGGAAGTTAGCTTTGCAGAGAAGCCACTAGTGGCTGTTTTGTAGCTATAGATCAAAGCATCCTTCGCAGCTTCCTCGCTGAGATGATCAATTTGACTACTTGAGGAAGGAAAAAAAAAACAATCGGGGAAATTTGAAACTGTGTTTAGTGGTGGTTACTAACCTTCCAAGAATGGAGGCGAGTGTTCGGATATGGTACACCTCGAGATTTTGTCGATATTTTTCTTCTTCCGGCGCCTGCATGTACACGATGTGGACTGATGTTGGAGTCTCGACGGTGGCTGTCGACATGGATATCGATGTCGCAGTGATTGAGTCTGGGAAGATGTGGAGAAGTAAGAGGAAGGCGAAAATGATGAAATGAGAAATCTTCATGGGAGATTTTGTTTTAGCTTTTAGGGATTTGGAATTGTATCATTCCTCTTTTTATCATAATAGAACGAGAATGTATGCGGGCGGGGTTACGTTTATTGATGTAATGAATAATGAATTGTCTAGGAGTTAAGATATTGATTGGGCCATGTCCGGCCCAACCCAATTGAATAAGCGCAACTTCAAAATATGACATGATTATGATTTGGTTCACAAAACAATCACTCCATTAGGCATTCATTACGTTAATTACACAGGGTCGGAGATTAATTCAATTAGGTTTTTGAGAATCCAAGATGCTACTATGTACATTTCCACCACGATTTTTGGCTCTATATACCATCTTGGATTCTCGGAGGTGAACATTTCTAATTCTAGAGTACCCTCTGTCTGTTATACAAAAAAATAAGATCAATAAGTTTATCAAAATATTATAAATGGTTTTTGTTATATAGTTTAATCAAAAGTTTAAGCCAATCCTTAAGCAAAACAACCCAAAATAAACAATACACAGAAATTTAAAATTCTATTATTATAATTTTATAATCACAACACAACATTTCTCTATCTTCATTCTTCACAATCTCTATAGACTATATGCTATGGTGGGTGCCCATTCTCTTGCTGATCATTATTCTGAGAAGTAAACATATCCATCACAGACCCAAATACACCTGAAAGCTCAGGGGGCAATTCTGAAATGTTTAAATTGATTCCAGAATCTGTTCCTGTATTCGGTTGTTCACTGGAACCATCTGTAGTAAGAGGAACTTGTTGACTACTACCAAGAGAATCCGATACCATTCCAATTATTTGGGAAAAGTCAATCGGGACAGAAGAATTGTTAGGAGGCATGGAAGTAAATGGACCTCCGTTGTTTCCAGATCCAGCAGATTGGGGATTTTGTTGCTGGCTATAACTTGATCCAGCACCAGGAGACATATTCATAACAGTCTCTGCAATATTCGAAAAATCGATAGGTATTTGGAATCCTGAACCCATACGATTTTGATGTCGACCCTGACTGTTAACTGAACCAGAATTCTATGGACAGAAAAACTATGTTTATTATTTTCAATAATAATTTGCTAAATGAACAACTCAAGTAGTCAAGTTACCTGGCGGTCATTTTGTTCTCGCCGTTGTTCTTCGATCAATTTCCGCTTAGCTACCTAGATTCAAAACACAGATATTTACTGCAACGGAGAGAATATTCATATATACAAAGGGTAAGACAATCTCACATATTATAGACAATAGACAGTGAAGACAGAATCAAATTATCTAAACCTCAAAATGAGAATATACCTTGATATTTTCTTGAACAGATTCATTGTTAGGGTCCAACCACAAAGCTGCATGTAAATAAAAGTCAGATAAGGCATAATTCTTACTGAATTTAGATGTCAAAAATAGTTTTTACATAATCTACAATAATGTTGAAAAATTCCCATGCTCATATTTGTCTTAAAAATAAAATACGCAGACGCTTTTAAAAAAAACGCAGTTATTAATTTCAGCAAAAGACTACTCAGGTCTAGAGAATAAAAAAATTGTATTTTTTTATTAAATCTTTAAAAAATAGACATTCACTGTAGGGAACACGCAAATATTCAAATACTACTTACTACCGTTTACCTTTATGGAAAATTACTAAAGCTTCTTTGTATTTCCCTAAATCATATAAAACCAATCCATGTCGACTATAAGCCTTGGCGTAATTCGGATCAATCTCAATGGATTTCTTGCAATCTGCAATTGCTTCGTTGTATTTATGGATTTGAGTATAAGCAGCAGCTCTGAGATTAAACGCTGCATAAGTAATTCTTCTATACCAATAATAAAAATAAACAATTCGAGGATCTGTAATTCTGTATTAATATTACTGGCCAAATGGTAAACTAATATCATCCCCCCTTTTTTTAGATATCAATATTTTTTCTTATTGTTGATACAAATCGTACTACAATTGCTTTGAAAGAATTTAAGCAAATTCTTACCTGTTACAAAAATAAACAGCATTATTATCAGAGAGTGCTATGGCACAAGTATATAAATCAATGGCATTCGCATATAATTTTGACTGCATGTTCCGATTGCCTGACAAGGGAATGACGTTACATAAAACAAATATAGAATTACATTAATAGAAATAACTGCAGTTTTCAAAAAATTATGCCAAATTCAATGGAATAGATGTTTCCTTTATTCATCTATGCAGTTGTCATAGCAGGATAGACAGAATATTCTATGCGTAATTGCATTTGCGGTGTTTATGCAATGACATGACTGATGGGGGTTAGGATTGTAATCAATATAAAATATAAAACTAATATTCTTTAGACATGCCAAATAGTTTCAAATCAAGACATTAATGATCAAGCAATAAAATTAAAATACAAGCATATCACAAAAATTTAATGATTTCAAGTTGAATGGTCTCTGCCTCTCTGGTACAACAAAATTGTTTTATTATCCATCCTATTCCTTAAATAATTACTCGATATATTATTAAGACTGATACAAAAAATAAATATTATTAGTTTTACATATTTATCAGTCACGTTAATTATTCATTTATGTGCTATATTAGTTTAGTACTTTATTTGAAATTAAATTCAAAAAACTTGGTTTAGTCATTTATATTATTGTTTGCTATTAAATTCTTGAGTTTTATTACTACAACTTAATATTTTGTTTACATATATGTTCAATGATAATTATGATATAGCCCCAAACCTTGAGATTTAAAAGTTTCAGCTAGGTTTGCACAGGTTAAGATTTTGCTTCCCAATTTCTTCATTTCCTAGTGAAAAGATTGACCAAGTACATAAATGTAAATAAATATATATAATAACATAGAAAAAAAAAGTGAGGCAACAAACATAGAAAGTCAGAAAAAATAATAATGGTGTCAATGATAGTGATTGAAGATTAGCTTCAGGTTAGACATCAAAAATGAGATATTTGATCTCGATCGTCAGCTATCATTGTAGATGTGGTCCGCAAAAGACAATTTTATTTTATAATGGTTGTAAACCGTGGGATAAAAAATTAATGGTAGGATGAATGATATCTCACACAGGATATCTTATGGATGATATCTCATGGATGATAATGATTGATTATGCATGAAATATAAAGTTTTTATAAAATATTCACACCATGATGAATCTATTTAGATGTACAATAAAGTTTTTATTCACACTATAAAAATTAAAAAATTACTCTTCTACAGAAACAAACAAATATTTGCCTTGGTAAGAAAAATCTATGATAATAATCTAAGATGTACAATCATCAAGTGATTTATTAGATATTTAGGTTTGGGTAACACTTCTAAACAGTTCAACTAATCTATGAAAGAAAGCAATCTGGTTGCATTTTTTCTCATCCAATCATTATGGCTGATAGCCTGATACTCTCACCCTTTAAAAAAACTGGTTTATTATTTTGTCCCAAAATTGTCAAAATACAATCTAGACCTCAACTCAAAAAAATATTCCTGAACTCTTTCTTTTTTGTTTTAAAAATTAAATATTTAACATCCAATGACCCAAGTATCTTTTCTGTAGTCTAAAGACATTATTCACACATGATATAGAGTGCATTTTTGTATATTACTTGATCCCCATTTAGGCAATTCATAGTCTACAACTAAACAGTCTAAAAAGATGGACTGATCTCCATAGTTCGATGTTTCAAAACACACACACAATGAACCAATTACTAGATAAGTGAATGATCTTTCGTTAAAATTATACTTAGATGTTACTGTGTTAAATCACACTTTGTTCTAACTTCTAAGTCTTTTAGAAAGGATCTTTCATATACTGGCTTAGAAAAAGTAAAAAGACAATAAAAGAGTGCCAGATAAATGAATCGTCAGCGTATGGGAGACTAACCTCCTGAGGCAGCGTATCTAGTTACTATATAACTAGACTACATAGCTAATGGGAGAGAGTCAATGAGCTTTTTGCTCATTTCTTTTTACTTCTATTTCTATTTCTATACTCTATTTTTTGTAAACTTGGCATTAGCCTTATTTTAATGAATTTTAATTGCTTCAAAAAAAAAAGATTCGTCATTCATTAAAACTTAAGGGGTTAGGTATTAGAAAACGACAATGGCAAATATCTATATGCGAAAATGGATAAAATCTCTTCCAAAATCAATAATAAGATTTTACCCCCCTAATACCAATAACAACGTAAATTCAAAAGGAATATTGTTAAACAGTTAAGACTTAAGATAAAGCTACCATATTTATCATTTGACAAAAAATAAATACAAAAGATAAAGGGGATTCAAAGAAAGGTCATTAAGAGAATTCAAAAGGAAACAATCATACCGATAATTTATACTCTATGTAATTTGGGCATTGCCCTTATTTTAATGAAATTTAATTGCTTTCAAAAAAAAATCATACCGATAATGCTTCCTCAAAGAAATCAGTTACTTTTGTAAGTTGGTCATGATCATCTTCTCCACCAGGTGCAGATGCAAAGAAATGAATCTTTTCGAGTGCAGCAAACATTCTCACAAACAGTTCATCTTTTGAGATTTCTGTCATTTTTTAAAAATTATACGATGAAATGCATGCAAACAGTACATCCATGATTCTGAGCATTATAAAAAAGATACATTTGAAACCATGGAAAGAGGACTATTTACTGTATAATAACAAATTAACATGAAATTGCTTATATGTATCGATAAATAAAAATAATAAGCGAAGTGTGAATACAGAATATTGCCACATAATTAATATTTATCAGGTATTAATTGGTATACTTGAATGACATAAATTTCAGAGAATTCTTTGCATGAATAATGAGAAAATTCTAATTTTGGGTCATATATAAAGAATTGCATGTGGAGAGTATCATATTTTTTGCAAATGGTAAATAATTATCCATTCACCAGGATAAGAACCTGCATGAATCTAACAGAATCGAAAGTCGAAACCCAAGAATAAAGGGGAGGTCCAAATAGATGGGCCAACCCTAAGTGGTCAGTCAATCAACCTGAATGGAAACTGCTCGCCCTATCACTTAAAAGATACATGCTTGCATGAGTCCTTCAGTCACAAGACCTCTAAACAGAAAAAGGAACAAAAGAACCGGAATTCACTCCAATCCATTCCTCTGGATTTCACTCACTCGAATCAAGGAATAGAGTGTGTGTAGTTGGAACTTGGATGCAAACCCCCCGATTTCACCAACTCAGATCCATGCATGAGACTCGATGCCCAATCCTTTGAAAGAGGAAACAAGTATGGTACATATCCCTTGGAATTCGGAACGTCCCTTTTAAGCATCGATTACCCGATCCAAATTAAAATTCACCGTAGTGCCTCAAATTCTCGATTCATCGCGGATCGAACATCATCAGTGTCCATATGGGTTGAACCCCAATCATATTTTTTTACAAATGGCAATTTTTGAGAAAAATTCCATATTACCTCAAAGAAATTGTAAAAAATAATTACTATAAAAACTGCAATCTAGATCTGACAGTTGTGAAACTATTTACTTGATCATCTGTTTGATTATATATTTATATGTTATCATGGATAAATCTAAATAAATATATAAAAACAAGAAGAAAATTATAAAATACCTTGATCAAGAAGATCTTCATGACGTTGCTCGCTCTATTAGTAAATGAAAACAAGGAAACATACAAAGAAAACTTAGAAAATTTTACTACAAAAACATAAGAGGCTTTAAATGATATTAACATATAACTACATAGGGCATGCAAAGGAAAAATAGTAATCCAATTGAAAAACTTTCAGAATTTAGGTGTCAAAAATGACACCACGATACTGCAAATAAAGAAAGTACTTTCAAAACCAGATCAGCCATCCAATCAGAATAAATATTTTTCATCGTTCAACTATTATCTTTCTATAATCGAACCGGTGGTAACGTAATCAATTTTTGAAAAAATATTTTAAATACCAAACTGCATCTATTGAAATATTTGATTAGATTAGACCAAACTGTATCAAATTTAAAACAATAATGAGATTATAAGAAATTTATTGAGAATTTAAGAGTGGTGCAGTATCACAAATTCACAATTAATAAGTTGTACATCATTTTCCAAGTGCTGACAAATAGGTTAAACAATTTAAATAGCATTGTTGCAATACAGTTTTGCAACAATAGTAAAATAAACATACTTTTAATGGCTCTGAAACATTTGGATCAGCAGAATTTGGTGTTGGGGTGGTGGTTGATGATGCACTGACCATTCTAGTAAGATTATCTGAATTGAAATTATTGATCCCATCAGCTCTACTAAATATATCAACCAATAATTCAGGTGGCATTCTGTAGTCTGTATGGAAATTGTTGATATTAAAAGCCTCCTCCAAGCACTCTCGTGCAACATCAACACCTTCATGATCAATACTAGGTTCTAGTTCAACTGGAAAACAAAACATAATAGTGTGAGAAACCAACTGGTTAAGTAAAGTCAATATTCATTTCTTTTTATTTGTTATATTCTATATTTTTTCTTACTCCATGTAATCTTCATTTTTATAATGAAATTTAACTCCTTTAAAAAAAGAAGTAAAGTCAATAGAAGAAAGAAAATACTGTTTACTCATGTGTTCTTCTAGTATATAGGAAATCAGACAACCAGTGGATTGGATGAAGAGAGGAGTATGTCTGTATGTCTATACGAGATAAATCACATGAATTGGACCGATTTGTGCATGTGGTATCGAATAATAAGGCTTTTCTGTTATTGACTAGTAGCTAGTGATTCAGTCCCTAGACATCAATCATTATCTTCGGTTAGAATCTTGCAAAATGAATGCATTTTCTGATGATAAGGAAAAAATATAAAATAATGAACTTTAAGGTTCATATAATAGGGTTCCATTTAGGGCAGAAAAAACATAAAATATTTGGTAGAAAAAACTATAATGGTGAAATTTCGTCGAGAATCGCATGGCCTTTTTCGGTCGACTATACAGATAAATAAACCCTCAAGAAATACTTTCAACCAAATGTGGGTATATAAAAAAAGGTGGGCATCAAAATCGATGAACTTATGAACTCAAACACTCGTATTTGACTTCAGTAACAAATCAACAAGAGCAAGGAGAGAGAAAATACAGACTGTAAAAAGAGAAAACTAGCACTCTACAGTCGTCTTCGATCAGACAGGAAGAAAAATGAAAATGAGATGGAAGAATAAGAGAATTGCTATCTGAATTCTGATCATAGAAATAAATGACGAGAGAAAAAACCTACTGGATTGGATGAAGTCCAAAAACGCGAGAACGATGCGGCGACAGATCGGAGAATCGGACCTTAAATTCTCCATCTCTTTTTGATGAAGGAAACCTGAATCCAGACTCAAACGTGCCGAGAAAGAGACACAGGAGAGACAGAACGGCCGGAGAAGCGAAAGTACGCACCTTTCTAAATAAATATTTTTTTTCAGCTGTTGGATTCTATCGAACGGATGAGATAACTAGAAAATAAAATGGGAAAATTGGGGGCAAAACCTTTCTTTTTTCTTCTAAGTGGAAATTACGAAAATATTCTTCTATGATATTGAACAATTGAACTTCTAATTTTCTTCTACTGTTCCACAGAAAATGATAATAATAAAAAAATCATTTTAGATTTCAAAAATCCAGAGGCATTAATGGAAAATAAACAAGGGTTGGATTCTATTAGCCCATCAATGAAATATAAAAATCATAATCATTATTAATTAATGCACAATCTCAAACACATAAGAAAAACCCGATTGATACAACTAGATTGGACTATAGAAGGAACATAGATGAATAAAATTTAATATCTAATAGACTATATTAGTAATCACAAATCAGTATATATCAAATTCTCAATAGAAGTATTTTCAAAATAAATATTCAAACAAAATTTTAAAGGGGAAACAGCAAACTCAAATCCCCCCCCAAACAGTCAAACGCCATCAGAAGACAGAAGGGATAACAGAGACACCTTTATATACTCAGAGATTCAAACTTTAAAACCTAATTAGTATACAAATGTTGCTGCATTCAGCTTCTTCAAATATCTAATTGTCGCTGTCGAAATCATCAAAGCATAAAAAATCATCAGGATTCAATTCCCCGGCAATGTCGGAATACACAGCTTTCAAATCCTGCTCAAATTCAAAACAACCCACAAGAGATGATAATTTTTCTGGAGATATATCCACTTGCATTGCAGTTTTCTTGAGGTCTAAAACTTTTGAATCAGATGTATCGTCATCGTCCATAATTTCCTCCTCGAAAAGAATGCCTTTTTGAGGATTTGGACTGTGTTCAGTTTCAGCATTAGCCTCAAGTTTTGTCGTGAACTTCATGTAAGCCACGTCTTCTACATTGAGATTGCAGTCATGTGATGGCAAGTAAACATAAATAACAGGGTACTCCACCATTGAAAGACCACTCATTTGATCCTTGATAGGTGCACCTATGTTCAACTTACGAAACACTGAATTGGCACCCTGTATATAAAAATATATATATATTAGGGTTTACTGGTTTAAGATGGAAAAAACAATACGAAAACATACTCTGAGGTCTTTTTCAATGAAAAACTTCAAATTATTAACATCTTCATTGCAGAATGACTTTAATAGATGCATCCATGGACTTGGTTTTAAGTGCTTCTGAATCACAGAGCACAAATTCATGTTCTCATTCAATCTGCAAATAACTACGCACATAAGTAAAATTGGAAATATTTATAATTTATAAACAGCGAACCATAAACTCTAACACACCCAAAATCCCTTAGGACAACATCTGTTGAATGAAATCGCCATTCCACCATCCAATAAATAGCATTTTCTCTGAAGAATAATGACAAAAAATATTTTAAGCAAATAATATTTAGATTATGCATTTTTCTATAACTGAAAAATATCAGGCATGCAATGACATATAAGTTACAATAAACAAACTAACTAAAGCCCTGACCAGCACAAGAAGTTGTAACATGTGAAAAACTGAATTTGCACCTTTTGCAAAAAAAGGAACGATTTTTTGTTCTCCGTGACATTCCATATGGAAGAACATGAAAATTCAATCCCCGAGAGCGAGCTGCCTTACGAAAATTATGTAAGTTTTTGGGAAGCCTTGAAGGGTTATAGCTTGTATTGTCAGACCTGGCTCGACGAGCTGCATCTGTGACCCTCTTGGTATCCTCAAGAAAATTGTAATCTTGACATTACACAAAAAATGATGAATATTAGAATACAGGGGATCATTAGGAAAGAGAAAATACAAGAGTGTAGTATAAGTACCAGAAATAATAAAATCATCATTGAAGCAAGAACGAGAAATTGTCTTCTCAAATGGATCCTTTTTACCAGTGCAGTTTGTACGCTGTTTGTGGGATTTGACACAAGGGAGACTGCAGGTGAGAATGGAGCAACATGGACATCTGTACTTCCACGGATTCTGAGTGCATTCTTGGCAAATGGAGGGGGGATTTAGATGTCTGTGGTTGGGAGAGATGACTTGTTGTTCTGTTTGCATGATATTGAATTGGGAACTTGATACTACTGTTTGCTGGATGATTTTTTTTAAAAATCCAAATTACAGAAGTTAAAAAAATTAAAAATCAAATACCATGGATTTTATTTTCATGTGTAAAAAAGAGAATAAAAACCCTTGGATGTATGCTACAGGTCACTGGCAATTATTGAACAAATTATGTGGCATTGGGATTGGATGCCAAGAACGAGCTCTCAAATTACATCAGTGTTTCAGAGCATGGATAGAGGAGATTGCCTGAATAATCATTAGGATTAGGATCTTGATTGGATAATTTTAAACCCTAAGAAGTTTAATAAGAAACTCAGTCATAAAGACTTGATCCCTTTATTTCCTTGACAGGGCTCTCTAATCTCAAGACCTTATACAAAGTAGTGATTATGCTATTATTGAACCCTAGCATCAACTATGAACATAGAAATTAGATGTAGAAATTTAAACAATAAGAAAAATAGAGATAAGAACATAAGATATTAAACAGTTCTCAAGTTGTACGTTAGATTTATAATTTTTCTTTTATGTTGTAACAACGATAAAATATTAAAATAAAATAAAAAACAGTTCTCAAGCAATTAAAATATTAAATCATCTAAAATGATATTAATTTTAGATTTGTATGATCTAATTCATTAGTAGTCATCTAAATAATCTACTATTTTTTAATACAAGAAAAAAACACATCGAATATTTAAGTTTATGAGTTTCATGTTCAAATCTATCTGCCAAAAACTGGAAAACCGACGGCGCCATGACGGTGTTTCATACATTCAAACAAGAAGAGGATGAATCGAAAGAAGGATGCAAGACCACAAAGAACCGAACTTCCAGCGGGCTGAGCCCGGCTGAACATTCTTGGAAAACAATCGAACCAAAGAGATTTCATATATAAGTTTATTAGGATTTTTCAAAATTAAAAAAAAATCATTTGTCCCTAAAATAATAAAAGAACATACCAAAAAACAAGAGCTTGAAGAGTTGGAGGTGGGCGATTGCTACTAGGAGATGGCCGGTGACTAGTTGGAGAATAAAATATGAATTATGGTTTAACAGCTAGGGATTCCTCAAATTCGGGTTGTTTGAAATTTTGGGTATTGGTGGAATATTTATGTTTTTATAAATAACTTATAACATTATATTATTTATAATTTATATCATTATAAGAAATAGGATTTTTTACCATGATATATATATATATTTTGAAGCAATTAAATTTCATTAAAAAAAATGAGGTTAATGTGTCATATTAAATATTTTATTAGCAAGCATGCAACCGGAGATTTAAAATATTTCCTATGATAAATGCAATCTAAATAATCTGTGCTGGATTTTGTCAAATAATTAATAACTTATTATTTAATCATCTATATTTCTTGATGCACATTCTGTCTACTAATTATAAATACAGAAGCGGAGATTTAATCAATTGAGGACCCTTTTTGGATGGGAACTGTATTGCTTTGATTCAACTGAGGCATTGAGAGGTACACGATAATTGAAAGTTTACAAAAAAAATCTCACGACGAAATCTGTTTTTTTTGTTTGTAAAAGAGAGAAAACTGAGTGGACAGATGAGAGCGATTGGGGATTTTATTGTGGACGAACCCTAACAGGATGGATTTAAAAGACCCGTACTCGAGGTCCGAGACTGTACAGATTTCAACATCTGAGTGAAAACTGAAAACGAAAGGGGGCTATTTCCGTTTTTTTTTTGTAAAAACAGTAACAAAGTGAAAGGAAGATGAGAAAACTTACCAGTTACCAAGATGAGAAGGAGCCGAGTAACTTGTGTGCTTGCTGCTTGACTGCTTGTGCAAAAAAAATGGAGGAATGAGAAGAAATCGTCAAACCCTAGCTAATTATTTTAGGGATAAGAAAGGAGAATAACTGAATAAGAAATAAGAATGATTTTTTTAGGGATTTAGAGATTAGATTTAGGGATTTGATATTTTTATTATTTGATAAGAAATAAGAAGGGTTTATTGCTATAAGATATTTAATATTTATCAGAAAAGGTTAAAATTATAAAATGTATAGATTGTATTACAATATTATATTAGATAAAGTTAAAATTATAAAATTATTATATATTTTATATTTATTCGAATTTGAATGATTATCGAATTGGATTAGACATATCGGAATTCGAATTCGAATTCGTTTAGCGTCGAATAGTATTTTAAGTATTAGAATATGGAATCCGGATATCCACGCTTACTTACATTAACAAAAAACATATATATTTTTATAAAATGGGCATCATAATTCATACATACCTTTACAATAATAACATTCATTCTCTATAAATAACATAGTTTTAAAAAAAAGTGCGAGGCACTTTTTCAAAGCGCCTTGTTACAGGTAGGTATTATTTCTGCATTAATTTTTTTTAAAAATAATTTAGGACTTGCTTGCGTTTTCCAGAACGACACGGAAAAGCAAAGAATACCCCAAAACCTTCCCCAATCCACCTTCAATCTTCCCTAATCCATTGTAGAGTAGAAGCAAGATATCATCAAATATGAGAAAATGGTTTTTAAAATAAAAAATATTAACGGACTAAATTAATTAAAGGAGTCCGGTTTTATTTTGTTGACTCGTTTATTAAACAAGCCAAACTCAAGTCCTAAAATTACACTCATTTAGTACACCACCCGATCCAGCTCTTATGGTCAATTTTAATTATAAAATGAGATTCTAACAAGTAGTGTCTCCATTTACCGACTGTCTGAGGAATAGCATACATCTCCTTTACATATATTGAAACAGCCCTGATTCTACCTGATAATTTACAACTGAAAAAACTAATAGGATGACAGTTTTGGCTTAGAACAACCCCAATCCCATTTTTACATGCATCAGTCTCTACTGTAAACTCTAGTTCAAAATCAGGAAAACCCAGTACTGGAGCAGACACCATTGCTGCCTTTAACCTTTCAAAACTGATAGTGGCTTCCTCCTCCCACTTAAAACTATCCTTTTTAAATAGGTCTGTCATTGGAGATGCAATAGAAACATACCCCTTGATAAATCTTCTATAGTATCCAGTGAGGCCTAAAAATCCTCTTAATGCTTTTAAAGTTTTAAGTTGTGGCCACCCTACCATTGCCTTTATCTTCTCAGGATCTGGATGAACACCATCTCCAGCAATAATATGACCAAGGAATTACATAAAATCTTTGCCAAAGGAGCATTTGGACAATTTGGCAACTTGTTTTTTCTGAATAATTCAAAAACAATCCTTAGATGATTAATATGATCTTCCACAGATGCACTATATACCAATATATCATCAAAAAATACTATGACAAATTTTCTCATGTGCATAGAGAAAACAGAGTTCATCAAGGACTGAAAAGTGGCTGGTGCGTTAGTAAGGCCAAAAGGCATCACTAAGAACTCAAAATGGCCTTGGTGAGTTCTAAATGTTATTCTCTATGTGTGGTTAGGATTAACTTTGATCTAATGAAATCCATACCTCAAATCTAACTTGGAGTAAATTGTAGATCCCTTTAGTTCTCCCAAAAGTTCATCTACAGTTGGGATAGGGTATTTGTCCTTGATAGTGAAGGCATTCTAAGTCCTATAATCCACACATAATCTATATCCTCCATCTTTTTTTTAACCAATAGTACAGGAGAACAAAATGGGCTAGAACTAGGTTTAATGATACCTTGCTTGAACATTTCAACCACTAATCTTTCTATCTCAGATTTCTGGAATTGTGGGTATCTGTAAGGTCTTACATTAACAGGACCAGCTTCAGGCTCTAGATGTATTGCATGTTCCTTCTCTCTCTGAGGTGGAAGGCCACAAGGTTCTTCAAACAATTCACAGTATTCTTGAACTATAGATGTAAGCTCTGGACTCTTTGAAACTAATGCATTTGCTGGTTCAACATCTTCTACTCTTTCCATACACTACAAAAAATCAGCGCAGTTTTGGCGCTCATCTCCCGATGGTCAGGCTGTTGGAATGTTACACTTGTCCGTCAGCATAATTTTCCCTCGTAGATGAGAGAAATGAGCTGGCGGACAAACCGACGGTATCTTTTTTTTTTAAGATGACAGCGGCCTGGCCGCTGGCATCCTAAAACCATCAACGGTCGGGAGAAAAATTGCTGGCGGCTTGGCCGATGGCTACTTTTTCTCGCTTATTTTTTTCAGTAGCCGACGGTCAGGATTTTTAAGAAACCCTAAAATTACGACTTGCGCCGTCGTGGTCCCCCGTACAGGATTTATTTTCAGATTTTTTTCATTTTATTTCCCCCAAAATCCTCTCCACTTCTCCCACTCCTCTCTAACCCTCCTCAAACCCCTCTAGCGATCTTCCTGCCACTTCTCTCCGGTCATCATCGAAGTTCGTCCTCAAGATATGTTCTTCATCTTCATTTAGTTGTTATCTTGTTTTTTTTGTTTTTTTTGTTATCTTCTTCATCTTCTCTTCATGTAGTTTTCATCTTCTAGTCCGTCCACTGGCCACTTCTCTCCGGTCATCCTCGAAGTTCACCCTCAAGGTATGTTTTTCATCTTCATTTAGTTTTTGTTTTCTTAGTGTTCTTATTTTTTTGTCTTGTCTTTTGTTAGTTCATCCTTTTTTTTGTTGTTTTTAATTTGAGGGATTATGATTTGGGGGTTTATGATTTGTGAAAGTTTTAGTTATTAGGGAGTTTATATTTAGGGTTTTATGAAATGGGTTTTTCTAATTTAGGGTTTTATGAAATGTTGGTTTTTTAATTTGGGAGTTTGATTTTATTTATTTAGAGTGTTTGATTTAGTGTCTTGTTTTTAAATGTTTTAATGTTTTGATGTTTTTAAATGATTTTGTGTTTTGATGTTTTTTTAAGTGTTTAATATTTACTGTTTTTGTTAAAACACTTATATGGTTTGCTGGAATTTTTTTTATTGATTTATAATGAATTTATTTTATTTTTTTAATCTTTTAATGTTTTATTTGTGTGTTTGCAGGAATAGGTATTTGATAATTGAATTTTTAATCTTTTGATTTATATGGTTTGCTGAATTTTTTTTGTTATTGATCTATAATGATTTTTTTTATTTTTTTAATCTTTTAATGTTTTATTTGTGTGGAATAGGTAGTTGATATTTGATCTTTTAATCTTTTGATCTATATGGTTTGCTGAAATAGGTAGTTGCTGGAATTTTATTATAGGTAGTTGCTTGAATTTTTGTTTTAAATTTTTAATCAAATATTCTGTTTTAAATTTTTAATTAAATGTTCTGTTTTAAATAATTATTTAAATTTTCTGTTTTAATTTATGTTACTCTTTATGTTATTTTTTAGATTGAATTGTTGTTGGATTTTGTGTCTCCGATATCCGATATCCGATCCACGCCGCGTCGAACTGTTTTGAATTGTTGTTGGACCATCTCCCAGCAGGTGTTTTGTTTTGATCAAGGTTTGTAATTTACAAATTAATTAAAGTCTTTTGATATTGCCTATGTGTTGCGATATATAGTGTTGATTGATCGATATTTTATATGTTCTGTTGTGTTGATTGATCGATATATATGTTTGTGATATGTTATGTGTTGATATTTTGTTGTAGGTATTTGCGGATAGTTGTAATTAGCATTTGCGGTCGAAATTCAAGTTGCGCTTTAATCTTTATCGATCGATCAATGTAATATTTTTTATTCATTTTAAATTATTCATTTATTAATTAGTTAATATAATTTGCATGTTAATTAAATATCTGCCGGTGGCCAGGCTGCCGAGATATAATTTTCAAAAAAATATGTCAGCGACAAATCGCCAGGACCATTTCTGTTAAAATCGGAATCCACAATTTATTGCCGGTGGAGCCGCCGGTATATTACAATTCTGACGACATTACTTCCGACGATAGATTAGCGTCGGCTTGGTCGCCAGGAACCATTATACCGACGGCCTGGCCGCCGGAATTTGCCGCCAGAACAGTGCTGGTTTTTTGTAGTGATATAACACGAATAAGCCTCTTGTGTAGATGCAGTAAGGTATTTAAGTTGTCCTTTTGTCAAAGGATCTTCAGAAATCTATGGTAGTCCTACCCAAGAAACTTTTTTGCCCTTCAAACAGAATTCCATAATGGAGTTTTCGAAATCAAAGGTAACCTTCCCAAAGGTTTTGAGTGCTTGAATACCCATAACCATATTTGCTCCCGTCATTTTAATTAGAAAAATATCCATTATTACTTCCACATTTTGAACTTTAATCATCACATCTTTACACACCTTGTTGCATACTAACTTCTCACTGCTTCCAGTAGACACATAAAAGGGGACAATCATGCTTACTGTTAATTTCAGTGCTAAAGCCACCACATCCACCTGCATGAAGTTATGGCTAGATTCAAAATCAATCAAAACACTTACAGCTTGAAATTTAATAAATCCTTCCACTCTGATAGTGCTGGAATTTATGTTCCCACCAAATGCATGTAGCTAGTGATATTTCTGTTCTTTCTTGCTGTACTATATCAGGTATCTCTTTACCATCACTGGTAACAATAGGTTCATTTTCTTCTTGATCTTCAATTTCAACAAATTCAGTCTCATCTGCAGACATTCTGAATAGTTTTCCCATCTTGCCCACACATACACTATTATGATTTGCAGAAAATCTCTCATCACAATTGAAGAATAAATCTTTGCTTCTTCTTTCAGCTCTTTCTGTTGCTGATAGCCTTTTAGTTCCCACACTTGAATCAGAATTCTTGCTGTTGTTCCAAGTGTTTTCAGCTCTGTTTGGTTGGTTGGCAGAATATGGAGTTGCATTAGTCAGTTTGGGAATATAATTTTTATAAGCTATAGTTTTAACTGGACCTTTTTTTGACTCAACCATTGTGGATAATTCAAATGCCTTATGGATGCCAACTGGTTTCCCCATGACTACATCAGCTTGGATGTTCTCCTTCAATCCTGAAATGTATATTTCCAGGATGAAATACTCAGGTAAGCCTAATACCCTTGTGCACATTTCTTCAAACATACTCTGATATTCAGCCACAGTCCCTGTTTGTACTAATTTACTCAGTTTACCCCCGGGTAATTGGTAATGTAACTTGGTGAATTTTCTCACCACAACATCCACGAAATTTATCCAAGTAAAAAGCATATTGTTGGCTTCCATCCATGAAAACCATTTCCTAGCTAATCCTTCCATGTGAAATGAAGCAATTAGCAACTTCTGATCTTCAGGTACCTTGTTAAATATAAAATATCTCCTGGCAAAATATATCCAGTGTTCAGCCTCCGTGCCATCGAATTTTGGCATACCAACCTTGATGTGTTTTACAGGAACATAATCTGGGTTCTGTAGAATATTAAGAGCATAACATGGTTTATCCAGATTTATTATAGATTGATAGTAAGTCCGAGGTAGTGAGATTATTTCATAACTATCATTATTTGTAGTATCAGGAGGTATTTTTGGTATATCATCTGTTTTGGCAGCATTTATCCCTTTACTCAGATCTGCCAGCTGTTTGCTTATCTGCATAAAATTACTATTCATAGTATTTCTTAACTCACCCATCTCATTCACTTGATTCAGTTGCAATATTTGCAGCCACACGAAGTCTGGATTTTTTGCAAGTTCTGTAGCATTTGCCATCTGAAAATGAGATCAAATCTTAAGAAAGCACCAATGGTATGAGTGTACCGGAATTAATTCAAGGAATAAGTTCACCTGAACAATAACGGTGCTTTAGATCCGCGAATTAAATCCACGGGTGTCCGAAGCAGAAAGCAGCAGAGATAAAACTCCTGAAATTGAGGCTTAGCCTCCCTAACCAGTAGCTGTTAAGCTGAGTTAGGTTGGAGCTCAATGCGGATTGGGAATTCAGATCTGGACAGAACACCGGAGACGATCTGACGATGACCGGAATCGGGAGCACGCGAGTGACTGGATGGAGGTGGAATGGATCGTACTCGACTGCCATCGGGCTGATTGGGAGAAGGAGAATGATTTAGTTTCTTTCCATAAAATTCATTAATCCCTAAATCCAATGAAACAATGTATTTATATTTATTACAAACATTGAAATTAATTAAAAGCACGGGGACTACTAATTAAATTGCCCATTCTTAAATTGGGGATTTCCACTAGCTCACATCTCGTAATCCCTAGTCTAACCGGGTCGCCGCATCTCTCTCTTCGACCGGAGTCTTGCTGGTGAACCGGGCATGCTGCCGTTAAACTCCCATGGGTCATCTTCTTCCCCAACTCCAGAACTTAGGTCGCCGTCCTGCAGAATTTTAGCGACGTCTCCTCTGAGACCTTCATATCCGATGCCAGTGTGTGGTGGTTCTGCTGGAGTCATATCAGCTTCATTAGTTAACATCCCTAATTTAGATACCCAAACTCAACACACACATCAAATAACAACATAATTTCCACTATATTGAATTTAACACAAAGTATGCGCTATATATATCTATTAATTGTTATGAAAATCATAGATTATAGATGATATTGATTAGTTCAAACAAAGATATCATATAAATTTTTTGAGTACACACTTAACTACAACACACACAACAATAATTCAAGACTACATATTGCTGCTGAAGTTAATGGATACTAATTATATTCCTGCCGAATCAGGGACACTAGCATGAAGGGAAACCAAGGACGCATAAGCTCCATTCTTGATATTAATCAAACTATCGTGCTTTCCTTGCTCAACAATTGATCCATCCTTAACAACCGCTATCATATCAGCTCCTTTGATCGTCGACAATCGATGAGCTACAACAATGGTTGTTCGATCCACCATAACTCTTTCCAATGCATCTTGGACTACTCTCTCTGATTCCGCATCCAGTGCGCTTGTTGCCTCATCTAACAACAATATTTTTGGCTCCTTTAGTATTGCCCTGGCAATTGCAACTCGTTGTTTTTGTCCACCAGACAGTTGTATTCCTCGTTCCCCAACTATAGTATCGTAGCCCTGCAGACATTAATAGAAAACAAAGAATAAATGTATAGAATTCACGACTTTATCAAATGTAATCTAACCTGTTCCAAGCCACTTATGAATCTGTGAGCATTTGCAAATTCTGCAGATGCGATGATGTCCGATTCGGTAGCCTCGCCTTCCTTTCCACCATATGCTATGTTTGCTCTGATCGTGTCATTAAATAATACTGGATCCTGACTAACTAGACCTATTTGTTGTCTCAACCATTTAAGATTAACTTCTTTTGTATCAATTCCGTCTAGAAAAATATGACCAGAGTCGGGGTCATAAAATCGTTGAAGTAATGATATTGCAGTTGATTTTCCACATCCACTTTCTCCAACTAAAGCAGTTACCTAAATAGTTAATGGTTGCAATTATTTTATAGCATAATGAAAAACCTCTAAATTCCTCAAAATATGGATATGCAGTCAGGATTAAATGGACGATCAATCTTATTTATTTATAAATAACATACCTTTCCACAATGCACTTTGAAGTTAACATCCTTGAATATTTGAATAGTTGGTCTAGTAGGATATGTAAAATTAACTTGTCTAAATTCGATACTTCCTTTTACTTGTTCTAATATTATTCCCGAGTTATCATTGGAGTCGATCTTTGATTTTCCATCAAGAATTGCAAATACAGAAGCCACGGCACACTTGAATTTGGTAGTATCAGGTGCCAAAGAACTTGATGAAGAAATCCCCGAAGAAGCCAATGTTAGAGCAAAGAAGACCTAATTAAAAAAACTTAAAAAGATGAAAGAATTGAATCAACATATAATTATAACTAAGTAATTAATCTAGAAGATCAAACCTTGAAAATGTCAGCAAACGATATATTTCCAGCAATGACAAGTTTAGCTCCAACAAAAAAAATGGTTGCATGAGAACAATACAATAGAAAAAAAGAAACCCCATAGCCAATACCACTAACAAAACCTTCTCTGATCCCAGATTTCATTGGTACCTCACATTTCATCTTGTATAATTCCATTACCTTCTCTTCTGCAGTAAAAGAAACAACTGTTCTGATATTTCCCACTGCATCATTTGCCACTTGACTTGCATCTTCATACATAACCTTTGCATCTTCACTGAACCCTTTTAAAGAATTCATTTGTATATACCCATTGAGAACTAAAATTGGAACTAATGCAACTACAACTAAAGATAGTTGCCAACTTGCAGTGAATGCAATTACCAAACCGGCAACCAAAGTAGAAATACTCCTAACAATAAAGTTCAAAAAATCATCTACGAGACTCTTAACTGCAGCAGCATCTGTAGAAAGTCTTGCACCAATTGCTCCACTCGTGTTGTCTGATTTTTCAAAAAATCCAACCTCCATGTGAATGACCTTATTGAAACACATAGTTCGAACTCGTTTCACCAATCTTGATCCCACAACTGCAAACAAGTATGATTTCACTGGTATTGTGATAAGTGATACAAAGGCAAAAATTAAAAACATCAAAGCCCAAAAACTTATTTCCTTTTTTAGTCGAGACGGTGATTCATAGAATGAGCTAATTGATCCAGATAGGATAAATCCAAATATTGGCATGATCAGACCTTCAATTATTGCAAGAATTACTCCTAAGATAATGATAGGAATTTCAGGTTTGCTAAGAATGGCAAGTCTTCGAATAGGTACTTCTAATCTTGGTGTTGGTTTATGATTCTGATCTTGTTCATGTTCCTGCTCCTGTTCTTGGGATCTCAATATGTCGGTCGATACAAATGAATATAATCCAGTAGGTACTAAAGAAAATTGATTGGCATCCCTCATAGAGGAATTTCGGCTGATAGATCGATCTTGTAATGACTCTTTTAAACTTGTATGCCTTCTCAATGAAGAATTTCGACTAAAAGGTCGATGTGCCGATGGATTTTTTAAACTTGAATGTCTTCTCAATGAATGGCTTTTTTTTAGATCGTTAATATTTGAATATCTATTCCCTTCTTGAAGTCGTACAAGCTGGGAATAAGCTCCATTTGGATTATGGATTAATTCTGAATGTGACCCTAATATATATAAGAATTAACCAATTATGTATAGTGGATTTCTGAATTAGATAAAAATGAATCATAATAAACAAATTTTTTTGGATGTATTTTTCAATTTACCTTTCTCGACGATGGATCCTTGATGAATCACTACAATCATATCGGCATTTTTAACAGTAATTAATCGATGTGCGACGATGATAGTGGTTCGATTTTTCATCACTTTGTCAAGTGCCTCTTGAACAACTCTCTCAGACTTTGCATCAAGTGCACTCGTGGCTTCATCTAAAAGTAGAATTCTTGGATCTTTCAAAATTGCCCGTGCAATGGCCAATCTTTGTTTTTGTCCACCAGATAGTTGAGTGCCATGATCCCCAACATTTGTATCAAACCCCTAATGAATTAAAATATTATTTTTTTGTAAGAAATTAACCACCTTGTTGACATGGATTGAGATCGACAAACCTGAGGCATTTTTTCAATGAATTTTGAAGCATTGGCAAGTTTAGCTGCAACTTTAATCTCTTGAAGAGTTGCTTCATCCTTCCCATATGCAATATTTTCTCTAATGCTCGATGGAAATAAAACAGGTTCTTGATTTACAAGCCCGATTTTTTTCCTAATCCATCTCAATTGAAACTTCTTGAGATTTATACCGTCTATCAGAACTTGCCCAGATTGTGGATCGTAAAATCTCTCTATCAAAGAAATAACTGTGGATTTTCCACTCCCACTTTCACCAACTAATGCAATAGACATCCCACTGTTTATGGATAGAGAGAATCCTGAAAATATCTTCTCATTCGCTCTTGTTGGATAGCTGAAAACCACATTTTTTAATTCAATATCTCCACGAATATCGTCCATCGTTTTCCCAAAATCATCAAAAGAATCTATCTCTGGTTTTCTATTGATTATCTGAAACATCTTGTATCCTGTAGCTTGTCCTGCTGAAAATGCAACAATGCTTTCTGATGCCTGTCCCAAAGACCTGTAAATTAAATTGAAATTTCATTTCAATCAAATCACAATTTCAAAATAGTTTTTTTCCTTCTCTCATCCCCCCCTTTAATTTAAAAATGCATACATGTTAAGAAAAATAAAAATCAACTTACATAGAAGAAGACAAAATAATTAAAATGATATTGATGACTTTTCCACCATCATAACCATTTTTAAGAATCAAACTTCCTCCATACCAAATACCCAAGGAATATGTACAAAACATGGAAGCTAACACAATTCCTATGCCTAATCCAGAAGTAAACCCTTGACGGATATTTGTAGTTGCAGCTTTATCAAGTGACTTGTTATATTTATCAATGGCTTGTTTTTCACCATTAAAAGACGCAACCTGAATCAAATTTTTAAGCAAACTAGATTATTTGAGAAATTGCCTATTTTTTGAAATTCAAGTAAACAATACATACCGTCCGCATCGAATTAATAGTTTGTTCTACAGTAATTGCAGCTTCTGCATAAGCAGCCTGTCCTCGTGATGATGCTTTACCAACAACTTTTCCAATTAAAGCACCAGAAACGATTACCAGAGGAATGGATACCATCATAACCAGAGATAGCAACCATCCCCGGAAAAATGCAATGATGAAACCCCCAACAAACGACGTTACTAACTGAATGAACTTTCCAACCTATTAATAAATTTAAACATCAAATAATTAAGTCTAAAATCATAAAAAAAATAAGATCTGTCTTATTCCATGTATGTTGATCAAATACTAAGAAGAAGGAATTATTAAAGTGGTTTAATATATATATGACAATAAAGGTTTGCATCACATTATCAATCAGGTGATATTTTTAATAGTAACATAACTAAAATTAAGTATGTTGATTGATCTAGAATCTAGATAGTTGGATACCTTCTCACCGATGGCCTTTTGAATTATAAAAGTATCACTCGATATTCGTTCAACTACTTCACCAGTGTTGATTTCTTTGTCGAAAAATGCAATCTCTTGTCTTAGAATAGTTTTTAAGTACAAATTCCTGATTCGAGATGTCTGTCTTTCACCGGTTATCATCCAACATATTACCTCTAAAAATACATATGCACAAAATTATTTATGTGAAATTCAATTAGTTAAATAATAGAGGATGACATATATCTAAATATATAACTATATTATTTATTATAAAATATATACTTACGTAGGGCAGATCCCACACACATTCCAATGCCCAAATATACGAAATCCAAAGAAACCTAATTGAAGGATTGAAAGAGAAAGTGATTTTTTTTAGATTTTCATGATATCGATTTTCGATAAATCTAATTTATTTTAAAGAAATTTAACATATGCTGTGTACTTACCATAGAAACTTCATCGATGAATAAGTGGTTGGTCGACTTTGAATTATTTCCAAATGAGTTTGCAAAATTTCCAAAAAGAACAGCAAAAAGGGGTATTGAAATTCCATTTCCGATTGCTCCGATTGTACCAATAATTATCAAGATTATATCAATACGGTCCGCAAACGAGAACAACTTGTAGAATGGAATTATAGGCTTGACCTCTTCACCTTTATTCCCCTCATTCTTTAAAGAAGTATTTTTTCTTGCTTTAATCGATGTACCACCTTTGTTAGAGTGTATTCCTCCATTTGCTTCCATTTCTTCACTGCTCATTTCTACGAGTTTCTTAATTCTTATATTCGTTGATGCAGAAACAAAAGACAAAGCTAGAAAGATAAAGATTGATCGATCATTCCCTCTTATATAGAGAATTTATCAAACAATTTATCCATATTAAGAAATAATTAACCCATATGCATGGTAAATCAGTAACCGATTTAAAAATAAATTTACCTGATTAGGAAATAAATCTAAATATATTAATTAATAATAATTTATCATGAAAATTCTAGAATATATGTTTTGTGACACATAAATAGTGTTGGTACCGTGGACCGCCCAACAGTTCATGGACCGAACCTGTCGTCAGCAGGCCCAAGGGCACGTGTGGGCCGGATGAGAGAATCCACGAACTCACGAAGCCCAGGAGCCTCTTAGGAAAACACTATAAATACCTCCCCTATTTCCACTGGGGAAGGGGTTGACATTCTGAGAGCGGAAGTGAGGACTTGAGAGCCTACACACCAACAGTGGTGAACCTGACGTGAATCGAACACAACAGCCGGTGCAAAGGAAGAGGATGGCGATGGGAAGCAACTTTCACAGAGAAGAAAACTCGAGGGATGGACGTTATGGGCTGGAAAAAACACCTGACGTGAGGAAGGAGGCAGGACCGGATACGGAGGAATACGAGCCCGCCTCAATATACGGGCGAGAGCGTCACGCCAAGGAACTAAGGGCTCAGGAGGAGAGGCTGCGCATGGAGGAGATAAGGCACGGGAAAAACTCACCCAGGAGAAACAGGTCGAGCGGATCCCCGTCCCCGCCCAGGGGGAGAAGGCCGAGCAGGTCCCCATCTCCCACGAAGAGGAGAAGGGAAAAGGAGTACGAAAAACTCTGCCGAAAAGAGCGCGCGGAGAAACAACGGGAGAGACTCCATCAGAGGGAGCGCGCGGAGAGAGAGAGCAAGCGGGAGAACGAAAAACTCACGAAGTTGGTATCGGCCCTGCAAGAGAGCCAGCGTCAGTTGCAAGAGCAGGTCCATCAGCTCATGATCGCCCCCCACACCCTGGAGTCAGACGGAGCAGGAGGCGGGGACCCGCAGGCGGGGCAGCCCCGATCGGAAAGCCTGGGAACGGCGCAATCCCCACGGGAGAACCCAGGTGCAGTACAGCCCTGGCAGCGTGCGGAGCAGGGGAGGCTCTAGCACAGCATCTGCTAGACGAGGAGTACCCCCTCGGCTAGAGAGCCCCGGAGATTCCCTACTACAAGAGGGACACCGACCCGAAGGACCACCTCCACTCTTTTAAAACCAACATGGAGGACAGAAAGGACATCTGGTGCCGGATGTTCTGGAGGGCCCTCACGGGCGACGCGATCGTGTGGTACAAGACGTTACCCGCCGGGTCCGTCTATACCTACGAAGACCTGGTAAAACTATTCAAGACGGCGTTCGCACACCAGCGAAGGAGGCCCAAGTATAGAGCCACCCTCAACGCCACCATGCAGGGAGAGTTCGAGAGTACGCGCGCATACATGGACCGATTCGCGGGCGAAATCCAGAAAATCGAGGGGATGCACGAGGAGACGGTCCTGCACGCCCTCAGCGTCGGCCTGAGGCCCACTTTCTTCGCGGGGGACGCCCCGACAATATTCGCAGAAGCCATGGAAAGGTCCCACGGAGAGTCCAACGTGGAGGACTACCTGGGGACGAAAACCCAGGAACACAGGCAACAGCAGAAGGGAAGGGGCATCCCCCCCGGAGGAGGGGGACAACAACAACAGCAACAGCAGCAACAACAACAGCAACCGCAACACAAGCCCCCAACCGCGCCACAGGCAGCAGCATGCAGAACGGGCACGCCCGGAGGGGGCGGCCGAAAGGAGATGGGGCCAACGCCAGCGGCAGGTCTTCCTCACCCTAGATGGGACGGAGGCTCTACCTCCAGCGAGGCCAATGAGAAAGGATATGGCACGTTCAGGGACGCCAATCGGTATTGCGAGTACCACCAGGACAACGGCTACACGACGGCCGAATGCCTGAACCTAGCAAAGGTACTGGGTAAGATGAAGCCCGCAACCAAGGCACCCCGGGGCTAATAACCTCGGGGGACTGAAGAACCCCGATCATAAGATTCATTGAATGGGGCGAAAAGCCAACAAATCCCATGGAAACCAGAAAGCTGAGAAACCGAGTGGCATGGTTCGCAATGGCACAAGACAAACTGTACCACCGATCTGTTGCGGAAGAGGCTCCCCTTCGGCTATGCGTTTCCCGAGAAGACGGCAAGGCCATCGCACAAAGCATCCACGAGGGTGCGAACGGGGCCCACCAGGGTGGACGGACGCTAGAAAAGGAGGTGGCCAGGCAAGGCTATTACTAGCCCGAGTCAATAAAAGACTCAGAGGAAATAGTGGACAAATGCGACGAATGCCAGCGACACTCGAACGTCCAGAGGCGACCGTCCACTATGATGAAAGTCGTCCCGTTCGCACGATGGGGAATCGACATCGTAGGCCCTTTCCCGCCGACGTCAAGAGGAAGGAAGTTCCTCTTCGTGGCAGTGGATTATTTCACGAAATGGGCCGAGGCGGAGGTCACGAACACGATCACCGAGCAGAACGTGGTGAACTTCGTTTTCAGGAGCATCATATGCCGATTCGGAGTCCCGATCCAAATAATAACGGACAACGGGACGCAATTCACAGGGAAGAAGCTAAGAGAATTCTGCGAAGACAGCAGGATCAAGCTGAGTTTCGCGCCGGTATACCACCCGCAAACGAACGGGCAGGTGGAAGTGACAAACCGGACCATCATCTCCATCTTGAAAAGAAAGGTGGGCGAGCACCCGGGCAACTGGGCGGACAAGATCCCCGAAACTATGTGGGCGTACCGCACAACCATCCGAACTCCCACAGGCCAAACGCCATTCGCCCTCGTATTCGGGATCGAAGCAGTCGCCCCAATCGAGCTTGTGTGGCCGACAGCTAGGATCGAGCAGTTCCAGCCAGGAGCGAACGATAGAGCAATGCTCCCGGTGAACGAGTACAGAGAAGAGCGGAGAGAAGATGCCACCATCAGGGACCTCACATACAAACGAAGAGTGGCGAGATACCACAATGAGAGGGTAGCCGAGAAGAACCTGACGCCGGACGACCTAGTACTAAGGAACGCCAAAGTAACGGGGGTGGACCAGACAAAGGGAAAGCTCTCGGCAAGATGGAAGGGCCCGTACGTCATCATGGACGATGTCCTCCCAGGCATCTTCCGCCTCGGCTACGAAGACGGGCAGGAGATAGAAAGGACCTGCCACGCCGATAACCTGGAAAAATACAAGCGCTGAAGTCCGAGGCGTTGTGTTCGTTTTACCTTTTCGTTTTTTTTTTATTACAACGAACAACGCCTAATACAAAGCACCCGGATTGCCCACTTGTTTTTAAGAACTATTTCCTTTTCCCTTGTTCCAAGAACCAAAGTGGGGGGGTAGAGGATAAGGAGGAACCCGGCGCGTGCAGAACGCCCGATTATCACAACAGGAGCGAACGGGAAACAATAAACCGAAAAGGGGGTCCGCCGTTAAAGCCGGCCGAAGGTACCCAAGGTCAGAAGACCACACGGGGACGTTTGGCAGGCCCAGGCCGCCCCTAAAAGAAAAACGGACAATAATTAAGAACGCGATAGCGAAAAATTGCAAAAAAAGAAAAAAAGTAGTTAAGTGTCCAAGATTGAAACCATACAAAAAGCACAAAAGGAATTACAGGAAAACAGGTAAGCTAGTCTAGGGGAGGTGGATCAGTGTACTCGGGGAAGTCGGTTTCAAGATCCTCCTCTTCACCCTCGCTCGCGTCCATGGGGGGCTGGTAGTCAGGACCGTCCGTAACTTTCCAGTTATCCCAGTCACGAACGCTCCGGGGCACCACGAGTTCCGCAAGAGGGGGTGAACAAAAGTGCACATGGCCCGTCCATGCACCTAACCTTTCCAGAAGTCGGCACGCTTCGCATCCCTGCACTCAGTCGCATGGTCCAACTTTATTTCAGCAAGACACGTCTCAAAACCGGGCAGGAACGTCACCAGGACCTTCTCCTCAGCAGCCATACAAGTAATCTCAACCTCGACCACATGGAGTCGATGCTCCTCCGCAAGCTTAGAAGCACCTTCCACCAACCGATCCCTTTCCTGGGAAACAACCTCGAGGTCACTCGTCAGACAGCCAACTTTATCGCACAGCTTCGCCATTTCTTCAGCCTAGTCAAGGCCCCGCTGCAAGCGTACCTTAGAGAGAACAGAAAGCTGAAGCATCTGATGATAGAAGTCGCGGTCAAGCTCCGGAGGCGCACGGGTGAACTGCTTCACGTATTCGTCCTCTTGCAGCAACTAGGAATCAACAGACGAAAGTTTGTTCAAGAAAATCCCGACAGCGCGAGGAACGGACGAAGAGGGGTCAACCCCAGCGAGAAAAACAGGATCCTTGGACGGCTGCTCGCAGGATTCAACAAGTACCTTAAAGTGTTCGGGGTCCAGACCTTGGGACAGGAGAATGCGTCGTGCGTCGTATGAATTCTCAGCGAAAGGAGGAGTAGGCGGCGAAGACGTGGGTTCCTCCAACTTTTTCTTTTCGGACCGAATCTTTTTTCTTTTCCTCCTCTCGGCCCGGGAATCTTGGAGCACAGCATCGGGCTCAGGCTCGGGTTGCGGAGACAAGGGAGGCGAAAGAGTCAGGAACCAGGTCTCATCAACAACCCGCTTCTTACTAGCCGGACGCTTCGGCGGATCATCCTTCTTGTAGTCCGTCCGAATGGGCTTCTTCATATGCTCATCGTAAGACCAAGTCGAAACCAGCTCCCGAACGCTCACGGAACCCCGGTGAAAGACGTTAATTAGCACGTCATGCGCGTTCCTCTGCTGGCCCTTCAAGTCGGCAATGGCGACAGGGGTGGTGCGAGTTTTCAACTGAGTGAGGAGTTCCCAGTGGGTCGGCGGCGGCGAATCGAGGTCGATCGGCCCAAGAGCCTCCAACGACACGAAGAAGAATCGGTCGCGCCAATTGTGAGACCGATCAGACATATGATCGAACAAGGGAAACCCCGCACACTGGGAGATTAGCATGCGCCGGGGGTCCGAGGGCATCGACATTATCTGGAACCAGATGCGGAACACGGCCAACGAAGCTTCAATCCCACACCGGCGGCAGAGCAGCGAAAACGTCAACAGGCAGTCGAGGGCAGCCGGAGGGATTTGAGAGAAGGAGACCTTGCAGAAACGCACCATTTCACTTAGGAAGGAAGAGAGTGGCAGCCTCAGGCCACAGTCAATGTAGGAGGTGTATAGGGCCACCATGCCATCCGGCGGACGGGAAGCGAGCCGACTGCCAACTTCATCAAAGGCGAGGCTGCCCTGGCCCATGCGACCAAGCGATTCGCGAATCGCATCAGCAGTAACGGTGGTCGGAGGATTCTTTATGTCGGGAGTATCAAACAAGCCCGACGGGACATTGGCTGCGGCGAAGCCGGTGGTCGACGGATGAGCGGCCATGGAGAACCTAAAAGAAGAAGGAAGGCGAGAGTGAGAGAAAAGGAGAGCGGGAGTGAAAGTGTGGAAAGTGAGCGAAATGAGCGGCAGAGGAATATATATAGTGGGGGTAGGCACAGAAGACGAGGCGTCGTGAGTACCTGGGATTGTTAATTCGATACGGGCCAAGAAGTCATGGAGGCCCATGGCCCAAATCATCGGGGAATAGGACAAAAGACGGCACCCGGCAGGAACGACGGGGGCGTGGGGTGACTTCGGGCGAAAAGCCTAACAGCCCAGGCAGTCGGGCGTTGGGGCACGTTGCGAGCCCAACCGCACGAAAGCCGCGGGCGAAGGAACCCGGAGAAGCCCGATACGCGCACAAACGCAGGCCAAGAGGACCGACCGACATGTCGAGTGAAACCGAGTAACAGGCGGGAGAACCCAGAACGGGGCAGAACGAAGGACGGGCGAAGAGCACCAATGCAGGAGGGGGCTGGCCCAAACGACGAGGGATAGTCGGAGAAATCGGAAATTGTCAGAGAATCGAAAGACAAGCGAAGCTCGAGAAAGGCCCTGGCGATGTCAACGAAGGACGTCGAAGAGCAAAAAACTGCACGAACACGCAAATAAAGAAAAAAGCAAATTCAAAATACCAATACAGCTAAGGCGGAAAGTTCAACATCACATTAACGGGCGAAAATTACAACGACAAAGGATACAGCAAAGGTCACAAGTCCAAGCAACAAGTTACAAAAGGGATAAAAATGCCAATGCCAAGGACGTCAGGGGCATCCCAGGCACCACGCCCGCAAAGGCCGGGGAACGGACGAGGCGTCGCCCGAAGACGACCCCGTCGGATGAAGAGGCACGAGAACGGGCGCGGACCGCCCAAAGGCGGGCTTAACGACCCGACTTCGAGAACCCCGAAAAGAAGTGGCGCAGGTCAGTAGCCGGAAGAGACGAGGACCCACGGAACAACGATGGCCGCGCGACCGACGGCCGGGAGTTCCGTCCGGAGCGGCGTGCACGGAGCAACGGAAGCTCGACGTAACGGCACCAGCAGGGGCAGCGGCAGGAGCTACGGCGGAGGTCCCAACACCAGCAAGAAGATCGGAACGACGGAACCGGGAGAGACGGCGGTGAATATCTATCAGCACAGAGTTGAGTCGCTGGGTTTCCGACACGGCTATGGTGTGGAAGACGCCGGTGGGCATCAGTAGGCATTCGGCCCACGCGGCGTGCTGAAGCTGCACTTCACGGTCGTATTCTTCCAGGATGTCTTGGACGCTCATCGTAAAAGAGGAGAGGATAGAAGAGAGCAAACCATCGATACCCTATTTATAGGGAGAAAGTGAAGGGGAAAGTAGCTCGAACCTCGAGACGTCATAAAGACGGCTCAGTAGGAGGGTGAGAAGCCCAGCACTGTCGGACGGCCCCCGGCCCGGGGGGGTACTGTTGGTGCCATGTACCACCCAACAGTCCATGGACCGAACCAGTCGTCAGCAGGCCTAAGGGCACATGTGGACCGGATGAGAGAAGGCCCACGAAACCCAGGAGCCTCTTAGGAAAACGCTATAAATGCCTCCCCTATTCCAACTGGGGAGGGGGTTGACATTCTGAGAGCGAAGTAAGGACTTGAGAGTTGTGTGTGCACGCTCCCACCCTACGAACCTACACACCAACAAATAGAAAATATATAAGGTAAGGATTTGTGCGATCCAAACAACAATGTATTTCTTTTGTTTTATGGAAATTAATATGATATAGTACATCTAGTTAAGGCTAATCCTAATTGTGCCATTTTTGTAGCAAGGAGCACAATTAACTCTCTACTTCCTTAGGCACATCTCACAGGTTCCCCTCCACCTTCTGAGATGTTAGTATTAAAGGTCTAAAGAAGGGGGAATTAGCATATTATTACACTTTTTCCAGGTACTTTATTTCCACTAAATCTTGCTTTTCTCCTTCTCTCGAATTGCTATTTTCTTTTCTTGCATCATCTGATGGAATCCATATATGGTTCTTCTTCTCTGGTGGATTCCAGAGGTATTTTATTTACTGTTACATTGCAGTAGATAATCTTCCCGATTTTCTACACCAAAATATATATCCTAGAGGTTTAATATTTTTAATAACAACGATACTGAAATTGAGTGTAAATAACCTCACTGAAGTTTCTTAATCGACAACTTATTGTAAAATGTCATCGAAAAATACATTGTCCAAATTGACAGAATTAAATGCATCGTCCAAAATAATATTGGTTGATAATCTAGTGCATTAGAAGTCCAAAACATATCAGAATCACTGGATATCCCATTGTAAAGAAATCACTTAATAATTAATATGAACATTGGCAATGCCATTGGAATGTAAAGATTAATACTCTAGGCAAGGACACGTCAATGATCAAGATTTAAAGTGAAAAACTTAATCCATGTGAAATGCTCTCATTAATTGATGGAGAATTTTCAATCCTTATTCCATATTAATGTAGGCTGGAATGTATCTTTGAGATCAGATCTGGTGATCGAGTAGTGATCAACAAATCTGAGTGGTGAAATTCAATGAAACAATATCCAATTGAAGATCTGGAATTCACCAGAGTTAATCGAGTTAAATGCAGATGGATTATCCCAATCCAAAGATAATCAGAGAATTGAAGAGTAACAAGTATAAAAGAATCGGAAAGGAAAATGAGAGATAATGAGCAGAGAGTAATACCTTCAAATCAGGAATAAAAACTCAACCAACGTACGTGCCAAGCTAGGTCCATTCAGATTTATACTCTCATGGTGTGAGAGTGAAAATTCCTGAGAGTCCAATGCCAGACTTAAATCGAGCCAAGGAATGATGCTATCTAGCATTACGATGGGTTGCATCCTTAGATAAATAAAAAGGGAGATTGGGTGTGAATGGTGTGATGATAAATCATTCAAGCATGCGAGCTGATGATCTTCACTCTAACTTGGTGAGATACCACATATATTAATGATTCTGGTAGGAGGCAGGGAAGATTTGGGAATAAACCCAACCCTATTAGAGATAAAATAAAATATATCGTGTAATATCATGAATGTAAATTATTATAAAACAAAGGTTAAAATGAGTTTAAATAAATACATATATCGAATAATTTAAATTATTTCCGCATATCTAATGAAATATACTATATTGACGAAATGGTAGCATCAGGGACACTAGTATGGAGAGAAACCAAGGAAGCATAAGCTCCATCCTTGATATTAATCAAACTATCGTGCTTTCCTTGCTCAACGATTGATCCATCCTTAACAACTGCTATCATATCAGCTCCTTTGATCGTCGACAATCGATGAGCTACAACAATGGTTGTTCGATTCACCATGACTCTTTCCAATGCATCTTGGACTACTCTCTCTGATTCCGCATCCAGTGCGCTTGTTGCCTCGTCTAACAACAATATTTTTGGCTCCTTTAGTATTGCCCTGGCAATTGCAACCCGTTGCTTCTGCCCACCAGATAATTGAATGCCTCGTTCCCCAACTATAGTGTCATAACCCTGCAAAAGACATTCAAGTTCATTTAAAACTGTAATCAATGCAAGTAATTTTAAAGAGAAATTTTGAATACTCAGTTCACAACTATAACTGATAGTTTAAAATATTAAATAAATTGGTAATAAATAATTACTCTACCTGTTTCAAGCCACTTATGAATTTATGGGCATTGGCAGATTTTGCAGAAGCAATTATGTCGGATTCAGTAACTTCATCTTTCTTTCCATATGCTATGTTTGCTCTGATTGTGTCATTAAATAACACTGGCTCTTGACTTACTAGACCCATTTGTTGTCTCAACCATTGTATCTTCAATTTTTTTGTATCGATTCCATCAAGAAAAATATGACCAGAGTCGGGGTCATAAAATCGTTGTAGTAATGATATTACACTTGATTTTCCACATCCACTTTCTCCAACCAAGGCAGTTACCTGAACGATCAATGGAAAATAATAAGATATAATTGAAAAAAAATAGCATTCTGAAAAACCTCTAGATTTTGTAAATTGTAATACAATATACCTTTCCAAAATGTATCTTAAAGCAAATATCCTTGAATATTTGAACATCCGGCCTAGTAGGATACGAAAAGTTAACATTTTCAAATTTGATATTTCCTTTCACTTGTTCTAATATTATTCCTGAATCATCATTCGAATCAATCTTTGATTTTCCATCAAGAATTGCAAATACAGAAGCCGTTGCAGTTTTGGCTTTGGAAGAATCTGGTCCAAAAGAACTCGTTTGAGAAATTCCCATTGCCGCCATTGCAAGAGCAAGGAACACCTAATCAAGTAAATGTAGTAATACAACTAATAATTATTATTTTTTCTTTATATTGGTACACACTTAAAAAAAATTGAATCAACTTACTAACCCTGAAAACATCAGTGAAAGATGCTTTTCCACCATCAACAAGCCTAGCTCCAGCATAAAAAATGGTTGCGTATACACAATATAATAGTAAAAATGAAACTCCAAAACCAATACCACTAACAAAACCTCCTCTAATCCCTGATTTCATTGGAACTTCACATTTCATCTTGTACAATTCTATAACCTTCTCTTCTGCAGAAAAAGAAGCAACTGTCCTTATATTTCCTACAGCATCATTTGCTACTTGACTTGCATCTTCATACATAACCTATACATAAAATTCAATAATAAGTACAATATCCGCAGACTGCAACTAGAAACAATCATACATAGTCAAATAATAAGTGGACCACTTTCCCCCTTGGGGTCTACTATGGAATGTTATTAGGTGTTTGTCGTGGGAAAGAAATAAAAGATACAGACAGCACGTTAGTAGACCTCCTGAGGTAGTCCTTAAGGAGGTTATTAAAGACATCAGTCTCTCTTTTGATCCAGAGTGTTACAAGAAGAGTTGTCACCCTTTGGAGATATCTATGATGGAAGTATGAGAGACTAACCTCCTGAGGCAGCGTATCTAGTAACTATATAACTAAACTATATAGCTAATGGGAGAGAGTCAATGTGCTTCTTGCTCTCTTTTTTAACTTTGTTTTGTATTTTTATACTCTATGTAATTTGGGCATTGCCCTTAATTTTTAATAAAATTTAATTACTTTAAAAAAAAATCTTTTTTTCTAATACCAAAAGAAAGGGGTTAATTTAATGTTATCTAATAAAGACGGTTGAGTAATGCATAGTTATAAATGAAATTGATCCCTAAAATATAAATGATGCCTTTTCATTTCGATTGGATTGAAATCATACCTTTGCGTTTTCACCAAACCCTTTTAAGAATTTCATTTGTATAAATGCATTGACACCTATAATTGGAATCAATGCGAGTATAATAAAAGATAGTTGCCAACTTGCAGTAAAGGCAATTACCAAACCAGTAACCAAAGTAGAAAGGTTTTGAACAAGCAAGCCTAGATAATCACCCACAAGACCCTTAACTGCAGCAGCATCTGTAGAAAGTCTTGCACCAATTGCTCCACTTGAGTTCTTGGAATTATCAAAGAAACCAATCTCCATATGAACCACCTTCTTGAAACACATAGATCTAACTCTTTTGACTAATTTTGATCCCGCAATTGCAAAGAAGTATGATTTTACTGGTGGTGTGATAAGCGCTGCTATGGCAAAAATTAAAAACATTAAAGCCCAAAAACTTGTTTCCTTTTTTAGCTTGGACGGTGGTTTGTAGAATGTGCTTATTATTCCAGATAAAAGAAATGCAAAGACTGGCATGATCACACCTTCAATTATTGCAGCAATTGTGCCCAATACCAGGATATAAATTTCAGGCTTGTTAAGAATGGCAAGTCTTCGGATAGATACTTTTGGTGGTTTATCAGTCTGATCATTGGTTTTGATATCTTCTGAAGAAGGTTCGGGAATGTCAGCTGATACAAATGGATATGATCTTGTAGGGAAGAAAGAAGGTTGATTGACATCCTCCAAAGAAGAAGTTCGATTGAAAGATCGTCTTAATGACTCTTTTAAACTTGAGTTTCGACTGATCGATCGGCGTCGTAATGATTCTTTTAAATTTGATTGTCTTTTCCATGAATCACTTTTCTTCGCATCATTCGTATCTGAATGACTGTCAAGTTCTTGCAATCGAATGAGTTGGGAAAAAGCTCCATTTGGATCATGGATTAGTTCTGAATGTGAGCCTGATTACAAAAATACATGATAATTAATAAGTCATCAATAAAATGAATTATAATTAAACTCAAACCTATCTGAGAATATTAATTTTTAACCTTTTTCGATGATGGATCCTTGATGAATCACTGCAATCATATCTGCATTTTTCACAGTGGTCAATCGATGTGCAACAATGACAGTGGTACGGTTTGTCATTACTCTATCAAGTGCCTCTTGAACAGTTCTCTCAGACTCTGTATCAAGTGCACTAGTGGCTTCATCTAGAAGTAGAATTCTTGGATCTTTCAAAATTGCTCGTGCAATGGCCAATCGTTGTTTTTGTCCACCTGAGAGTTGTGTCCCATGCTCTCCAACATTTGTGTCAAAACCCTAATTTGGTAGAGGAAAAAAGTAATTTCTGTTTCAGTAATTAATATTTGAACAGAATAGTTTCCAATGAATTAAAATGAACAAACCTGAGGCATTTTATCAATGAATTTGGAAGCATTTGCAAGTTGAGCTGCGGCTTTAATCTCTTGGAGAGTAGCTTGATCCTTTCCGTAAGCGATATTATCTCTAATGCTTGATGAAAATAAAACTGGTTCTTGATTTACAAGTCCAATTTTTCCCCTAATCCATTTCAACTTAAAATCCTTAAGATTTATACCGTCTATGAGAATTTCTCCAGATTGTGGATCATAAAATCTCTCTATCAAAGAAATAACTGTGGACTTTCCACTCCCACTTTCTCCAACCAAGGCAGCAGACATTCCACTATTTATGGATAGAGAGAACCCTGAGAAAACTTTCTGATCTGGTCTTGTTGGATAACTGAAAACCACATTTCTTAGTTGAATATCTCCACGAATATCATCCATTGTTTTCCCAGAAGTATCAAAGGAGTCTATCTCTGGTTTTCGACCAATTGTCTGAAACATTTTATACCCTGCAGCCTGACCTGCTGAAAATGCTGTCAAACTTGGTGAAGCCTGACCTAAAGACCTAAAAAAAAAATTTGATGAAGAGATTGTTTAATTGGCACGAAGAGTTTGTGTTTAGAAACTTACATAGAAGCAGTCAACAGAGCAAAAATTACATTGAGGACTGTGCCACCGTCATATCCATTGTTGAGGATCAATCTTCCTCCATACCAAACACCCAAGGAATATGCAGAAAACATTGTACCATTCAAAACTCCCAAGCCTAATCCAGAAGCAAGTCCTTCATGAACACTTGCCGTTGCAGCCTTTTCCAATGACTCGTTATATTTATTGATCGCTTGTTTTTCACCCGAAAAAGAAGCAACCTGGAACAAATTTCAAGAAAGGTTACAATATAAAAAACTCACACATATATTTAGATTTGATTGAAAACTCTAATCACACATACCGTACGTATCGAACCGATCGTTTGTTCTACCGTAATTGCGGCTTGTGTATAAGCAGCTTGTCCTCGTGATGACATTTTACTAAGAACTATGGCCAATAAAGAGCCGGCAAAAACTATCAGAGGAATGCTTGCCATCATAACAAGAGATAACAACCATCCTCGAACAAATGCAATGATGAAACCTCCAACAAACGACGATGTTAATTGAATGAACTTGCCAACCTATTTATTGATAGATCAATGATTTAAGGGAATACTAAATAATTAGCCAAAACCCCAAACACAATGATTTAAGTGATCGATCGTATGATGATAAAATTTAGGAGAGGAATTTTGACTACGTACCTTCTCACCCATCGCTTCTTGAATTAGAAAAGTATCACTCGACATTCGGCCAACAACTTCTCCAGTGTTGGTATCTTTGTCAAAAAATGCAATCTCTTGTCTTAGAATGGTTTTCAAGTATAAATTCCTAATCCGAGATGCTTGTCGTTCTCCCGTTATCATCCAACAAAGTACCTCTAAAAATAAACATTCATTTCATCATTCATTTCTCGACAAAATTAATTCAAACTACCTCCCGTTAAATATAAGATTAAACATGCATGTAGTATATACGTACGTAGTGCAGATGCCACACTTGTTCCAATACCTAGATATACGAAATCCAAAGACACCTGAAGATCGAAATCAAAGAAAAAAGAGCAGATCAGAGCAGACGATCTTTTTTTTTTATAAACAAGTTAAATTTATATCAAAATTCAAACACAAACTGATCGATCACTTACATTAGAAACTGCATCGATCACTTCATCGGTACCAGAATTATTTCCAAACGAGTTTATGACATTTCCAAAAAGAACAGTCATAAGAGGTAGAGAAACTCCATTTCCGATCGCTCCAATTGTGCCAATGATCATCAAAATTATGTCAAGGCGGTCTGCAAAAGAGAACAACTTGTAGATTGGAATTGTATGCTTGACCTCTGAAGAAGAAGAAGAAGCATGTTTTTCCGACTCCAAATAGATTCCCTTAGTTCCAATGTTCCCATTGTTACTTGATGCAGTGTCTTCATTAGAGGAGCTTATTCCTCCATTTGACGACTCAATCTCTTGGATGATCATTTATTTTCTCACTACTAGCAATGAATCATTGAATTAGATAAGGTATTATTCATCAATATTTGAAACTTATACTAATTTCAAAATTCAAAATTTTAGAGAAATTTGATGTGGGATTATTCGATATATAAGTACTGTGGGTAGCATTGATTTTTATAAAAAAAAAAGGCAGCTTTCATTTCTAGCCACCTAAGATCGGCTTGATGTTCAAAACTAACTACCAAGCCTACTAACTTATGTTTGGGGTGTGTTAGTAATTTTTTTTTCCTGATTTACCCCTCTTAATATTAATTAGCAAATACACCCATCTTACGGAGCGAGTCGATCCAGTGTTCTCCTCCGCCGGGCTTCTCCTGCAATGCTTTGACAGTGCCGACCACGAACTTAGCTCTGTAACCGAATCCCGCATCGCGCAGTTTCTGCTCAGAAATACAAGACAGACGGTCTATTGCCGGGAATTTGTAGAAATCAAACCCACCGACGTTACCTAAAAAATCCCCAAATCGCTCCATCGAGGAAACCATTTTCTCGATTCGTTTGATGTTGTTATTTGAGGAACATAAAAATGGGAATAGACACTCCACCGAGTTCTGTTTCAGTACGCGCGCTCCACCATCAACATGTTGGGCTAACTCGGCGAAGTGAATGTCGAAGGAGGAGAAGTCCTGCTACATCTTGGAAAGAGATATGTTTAGGTTAAAATAATCCGAGATTGCGAGATGTGGATCTGGGGAGGAGGTAGGGCTATTGTTATGAATATGGTAGAAGACATATCCGTTGGGATCGAAGGCGTCATGTTTGAGGGACACTAAATGGGAATTGATGACTCCGGTATAGTGAGATGACGAGGTTTTCCTCCATCGGAAGGTTTGGCCGGTGGGGAGTGTTACAGAGATGGTTTTTGTCCGTTAACTGTAGAGATAGCAGTTCTGTAAATTTGATTTAATTCTAAGGATAAAATCGTCCATAAATTTATTGGCCGGTTAGTTTTGAACACCACTAAAAAAATTCGAAACATTAATTAAACAACAATATTTCCAATTTAAATGACAATTTTAGAAAATTTCGATGTGGGATTATTAGATCTACAAGTATTGTAGCCCCCTCCCCCAATCGGGCCGGCAATCTAGTCTTTCGAGCAAGAAGCCGAAATTCCCAGAACTAGCTAATAGATTATACATGTGTATAAACACAATTAGTATAGATCGCAAGGGGTAGAGTGCAAATACTTTCTGTATAAGTATGAAGTATCAGACCATAACCCTGTAATTACTTCATCCAGAAATACAGAGTATTACAGAGTTCACCCATCGTTCTTCTTCTTCCCTCATATCTATTTGTGAGTTCTTACACTAGCTACTAGCACATATTTATCTGAATAATCTTAAATTTATGTTAATTAATAATAGAAACACATGAGTAATTAGGGTTTGAAGAAAGAAATCGATGTTGTAACTTGGAAAGACATACCTTGGTTGGTGTCAGACTGTCAGGTGTGTGAGCTGTGATACTTGTTGTTATGAACTTTCAGATTATTTATCACAGAGATGTGAGAAAGCAGTTGATTTTTATGGTCATTGCTTGGGCAGAAAGAAAGCAGTTGTGTCCAAATATGAATGATAAGATCATAAGATGTGTGGAGAATAATTAAATGAAAAGGGAATAAAAAAAAACAAAGTATATTCAGATTTATTTTTATTCAGTGTTTCAGATTCTTACGGAGTTGTGATGTTTGAGTTTTACACATGATTTTTCTTCAGGATTTGCGGTGGTCTTGATTGTCGTCTTTTTATTTTAAACATCTCAAAAGTCAAAACTCATCCATCATAACTCATAATATAGAATGAGTCGTTGACTAATTATTTTCGAAGTGACGCTCTTGATAGTCGGTTTGTGGATGGAATCGCTTCGCTTACTACGGTTTGTGGATATATGCAACTTCTGTTTTCGGTACAGAAGGAAGGAATAATGGATGGGAAAATGCGATGCGGCAAGATAACCAATGTATGCATTGATCAGTTTTAAATTTTCAATATTTGGGGGAGGGAGGGGGTTTAGGGTTTGTTGTAATTCAAATTCAAGTTTTGAAAATTGAAGTAACGACCCAATTCAAGTTTGAACGGCCAACCTCTTTTTGGAAAATTGTGTCATCGATATGAATTCAATTGGCTACCTACCTTGCCAACTATAAACCTCTTTCTTCATCACTTGGAAATTTGTAATCGTAAATATAATTTTTTTAGATGATTGCATTTTTTCAATAATCCTAATATGTTACAGCAGTAGAGTTGGAATAATGTTTCTCTGTTCAGAGTTACAACTCCTTACCTCTGTTTCCAAACATCTCTACCTGTTGGCTGGTAGCTGGTGACTGCCTGGCTGGTCAGTTTCTTCTTCTGTTATCATAATGAATGGGATTTTCTATATTTCTTATTTACTTAATTCCTTATGTATTTCTGCCATCAGTATTCTCAAATTGACGATGACAAGCAAGAGAGTCGAAGAAATGGCAATGGAAGAGATTAAGTCAAATGGAGGAATAAACTCTAACACAGGAAGTGCATCATCTAGTAGGAACCATCTGGAATCAGAAAAACAGCCTTCTTCTTCTTCTTCAAACAAGGGAGGGAGTAAAGACGAAGAGGTTCCATACTACAAGTTGTTCTCCTTTATAGACTCTCTTGATGTAATGTTGATGATCGTTGGAACACTTGGAGCAATCGGGAATGGAGTTTCTTTTCCTGTTATGACACTTCTTTTTGGAAATATAGTTAACTCTTTTGGTGATAATCCTGAAGATGGTGAAATGCTTGCTGCAGTAGTTAAGGTAACTATAGAATCTTTCTTTCATCAACATAAAATTGGTTTTTTCTGAAAATAATATTTTCAGGTGTCTTTGCAATTCGTATATCTGGCTATTGGAAACGGCATGGCATCTGCTCTCCGTAAGTGTAAAAAAATATATCACTTGCTACTTGCTAACATCGATCATGTGGATTCTCAATAATCTTTTGGCTGTTGATTGCTTCTTCTAGAGGTGATTTGTTGGACGATTACTGGTGAAAGACAAGCATCTAGGATAAGAAATCTCTACTTGGAAACTATTCTAAGACAGGACATTGCATTTTTTGACAAAGATACCAACAACTCTGGTGAAGTTGTTGAACGAATTTCTTCTGATACTTTTTTAATTCAAGATGCCATGGGAGAAAAGGTATTTCGGAATTAAAATTACTACTTCACATTCTAAATTTTCACTTGCAAGTAAAAAAGACTTGAGATTCAAATTTGTTAATAGGTTGGCAAGTTCCTTCAGTTCTTGGCAACTTTCTTCGGAGGGTTCGTTATCTCATTTGTTAAAGGATGGTTGTTAACTCTGGTTATGCTTTCAATTATTCCTCCACTTGTTTTTTCTGGTGCATTGTTGGCACAAGTTCTAACTAGAATGGCAATCCAAGGACAAAACTCATACACAGATGCAGCGAACACTGTAGATCAGACTATAAGTTCAATAAGAACGGTGCGTGCGTGAAAGAAAATCATAAAAGATAAATTATCTTGTTAATTTGAATATTGCAATTCATTCAGAATTCTGACTTGATTGATGTATACATAGGTTGCGTCTTTTACCGGTGAAAAAAAGGCTATCGATAAATATAATAAGTCGATTAAGATTGCTGCAAATGCAAGTGTTCGTAAAGGGATTGCTACAGGATTAGGTGTTGGATCTGTGATGTTTGTAATGTTTTGTGGGTATTCCTTGGGTGTTTGGTATGGTGGAAAACTAATTCTTACTAATGGATATACTGGTGGCCAAGTCATCACTGTCATTCTTGCTCTCATATCTGCTTCTTTGTAAGTTTTTTCTTTCCAGTTTCTCATTTATAACAATGGTTTGTAGTTTACGAAATATACTTGATTTTCTTCAACCCCTGAAGAATGCATAACTAGTTTTTTTTTTACAGTACTTTAGGGCAAACTTCGCCGTGCATGACAGCATTTGCAGCAGGGAAAATTGCAGGATATAAGATGTTTGAGACAATCAATCGAAAACCAGAGATAGATTCTTATGATAATTCTGGAAAACTAGATGATATTCATGGAGATATTGAGTTGAGAAATGTAGTTTTTAGTTATCCAACAAGACCGAATGAGAAGATCTTCTCAGGATTCTCTCTTTCCATAAACAGTGGGATGTCTGTTGCCTTAGTTGGAGAAAGTGGAAGTGGAAAGTCCACAGTCATTTCTTTGATAGAGAGATTTTATGATCCACAATCTGGACAAGTTCTCATAGATGGTATAAATCTCAAAGAATTTCAGTTGAGGTGGATTAGAAGAAAGATCGGTCTTGTAAGTCAAGAACCAGTTTTGTTTTTATCGAGCATTAGAGATAATATTGCTTACGGGAAGAATGAAGCAACTCTTGAAGAGATCAAGGCTGCAGCTGAACTTGCCAATGCTTCAAAATTCATTGCTAAAATGCCTCAGGTTCTTTTGTAATTTATATCCAACTATATATAGATAGATAGATAGATTTTGATCATGTATGGTTAACCTTGAGAATAGAATTCTCTTCTTTTTTTTGCAGGATTTAAAATGATTTATTTAACTTCACTATATATAGCTAAATACGTACATAATCACATTAATTACTTGGTCATTTTTTGTTAAAAAAATAATATTTTTCAGGGTTTTGAAACAATGGTCGGTGAGAATGGAACTCAATTGTCAGGAGGGCAAAAACAAAGAATTGCTATAGCTCGTGCGATTTTGAAAGATCCAAAAATTCTACTTCTAGATGAAGCCACAAGTGCACTTGATGCAGAATCTGAGCGAATTGTTCAAGAGGCACTTGATAGGGTGATAACGAATCGAACCACTGTAATTGTTGCACATCGATTGAGCACCGTGAAGAATGCAGATATGATAGCTGTAATTCATCGAGGATCCATTGTGGAGAAAGGTAAAAAATAAATACATTCCTAATCAAATTATGAACTTCGTAATCATCATACCTTTTTTTATCAGGGTCGCATTCAGAACTATGTCGTGATCAAAATGGAGCTTATTCCCAACTTATACGATTACAAGAAATGAACAAAGATTCGAGTACTAATGACTTGGATAGAACCTATTCAATGAGAAGTCATTCCAGTTTAAAACATCGATCTTTAAGTCAAAATTCTCCTACAGGGAATAACAGTCAACAATATTCTTTAACTGATGAATCCATGGCCATTCCCATTTCGTCAAAATATATTGAAAGCCATGAACAGACTCAGAAAGCATCCTTTCAGCGTCTTGCTAATCTTAACAAACCTGAAACTTCAGTCCTTATATTAGGTGCCTTTGTTGCAATAATCCAAGGGATGGTCATGCCGGTTTTTGGGCTCTTATTATCTCAAGTAATAGTTGCATTCTACAAACCACCGGACCTTCTTAAAAAGGATACAAGATTTTGGGCATTGATTTTGATAATAACCGGCTTAGTTTCACTCTTCATTTATCCAGTGAAAGCATACTTGTTCGCACTTGCAGGGTCTGAATTAGTGAAAAGAGTTCGATCCATGTGTTTTGAAAAGGTGGTTTATATGGAGGTTGGTTGGTTCGATAATTCCAACAACTCAAGTGGAGCAATCGGCACAAGACTTTCTACAGATTCTGAATCAGTTAAGAGTGTTGTGGGTGATTCTCTTGCCTTCGTAGTTATCAACATCTCCTCTATGATTGCTGGTCTGGTTATCGCTTTCACTGCAAGTTGGAAACTCTCTCTTATCGTACTTGCATTAGTACCATTAATAGGTCTTAGTGAATATATACAAATGAATTTCATAAAAGGATTTGGTGAAGATGCAAAGGTACGTATGTGTGATATACTGATATATATATATATATTGTGATTATCATTTACAAAGCATTTCTTATCTTCCATTTAATTTTTTTATTTTTTTGATCATGCAATATTCAGACTATGTATGAAGATGCAAGTCAAGTTGCAAATGATGCAGTGCGAAATATAAGGACAGTTGCTTCTTTTTCTGCAGAAGAAAATGTGATAGAATTGTACAAGAAGAAATGTGAAATCCCAATGAAGTTAGGAATCAGAGGAGGTTTGGTTAGTGGTGTTGGATTTGGAGTTGCATTTTTCCTGATATATTGCGTATATGCAGTCGTATTTTACGTCGGAGCTAAACTCATCAACAATGGAACAGCAACTTTCAATGATCTTTTCAGGGTGAGTATATTGTGTAACATTTTGAAATTTAGTTTTTAATTTGATGCTAGTATATATAATAACCAACCCTCGATCTTTTGTTCATCGTTTTGGGGACACATACATGAATCGAAATTAACATTCAGATGTTATTCTTCTCTTATATGTGCTTATTATAATAAGGTCTTCTTTTCATTATCAATGGCGGCTACAGCAATTTCTCAGTCAAGTTCTTTAGGATCTGATACTGCGAAAGCCAAGTCTGCAACAAGATCAATATTTAGAATTCTAGATCAAAAATCGGCAATTGAATCAAATGATAATTCAGGAATGGTCTTGGAACAAGTGAGAGGAAGTATCAAGTTCCAAAATGTTAAATTCACTTATCCTACAAGACCTGATGTTCAAATATTCCGAGATATTAGCTTTACAGCACATTCAGGAAAGGTGTAGTGAGTGTAAAATTAAAAACAAATATCATTTAGTGAATTTGACTAGATGATATTTCATATTCTTTTGCATTAACTAACTAACTAACTGTTCAGGTAATTGGTTTAGTTGGTGAGAGTGGATGTGGAAAATCAACTGTGATATCATTACTACAACGGTTCTATGATCCCGACTGTGGACAAATATTTTTAGATGGAATCAATACAAAAATGCTGAAATTGCAATGGCTGAGACAGCAAATGGGTGTAGTAAGTCAAGAGCCAGTGTTATTTAATGAAACAATCAGAGCAAACATAGCATATGGTGGAAAGGAAGACGAGGCTGCCGAATCGGACATCATCGCATCTGCAGAATTTGCAAATGCTCACAGATTCATAAGTGGCTTGGAACAGGTTGGATTAATACATTTGATAAAGTCGTGAATTAATTCTATATATACATGATTTATTCTTTGTGTGTGTTCTATATATTAATATGTGCAGGGTTATGACACTATAGTTGGGGAACGAGGCATTCAATTATCTGGTGGGCAGAAGCAACGGGTTGCAATTGCCAGGGCAATACTAAAGGAGCCAAAAATATTGTTGTTAGACGAGGCAACAAGTGCACTGGATGCGGAATCAGAGAGAGTCGTCCAAGATGCATTAGAAAGAGTTATGGTGAATCGAACAACCATTGTTGTAGCTCATCGATTGTCGACGATCAAAGGAGCTGATATGATAGCAGTTGTTAAGGATGGATCAATTGTTGAGCAAGGAAAGCACGATAGTTTGATTAATATCAAGGATGGAGCTTATGCTTCCCTAGTAGCTCTTCATTCTAGCTACTGATCGATGTCAACCACGATACAATATTCATTCTACCAGTAAGAAATTAAGTTGAGATCGAACAACCATATATGTATATATTTTTTAAATGCATGCTTTAATTCCGGCCTGTAATAAAATTATAATTAAGATCGATCGAGGAGATTCATATGAGATCGAGGAGATACATATATATATATATGGATTCTTAGCCAACGCCCAATGGATTGTAAATTAATCTATCTCACAGACTCACAACCAATCTTTAACTGATAAAATAATATCTAATTTTGAGAATTTTTTTTTTTTTTTTTTTTTTGAAGCAATTAAATTTCATTAGAATAAGGCTAATGCCAAGTTTACAAAATAGAGAATAAAAATAAAAATAAAAATAAAAATAGAAGTAAAAAGAAATGAGCAAAATGCTCATTGACTCTCTCCCATTAACTATGTAGTCTAGTTATACAGTAACTAGATACGCTGCCTCAGAAGGTTGGTCTCCCATACTTCCATCATAGATATCTCCAAAGGGTGACAACAGCTCTTCTTGTAATACACTGAATCAAAGGAGAGACTGATGTCTTTAATGACCTCCTTAAGGACTACGTCAGGAGGCCTACTAATGTGCTGCCTATACCTTTTATTTCTTTCCGTCCATATATGCCACGACAAGCATCCAATAGCATTCCATATTAACCCCCAAGGGGGGGAGTGGCGCGTAATCTTTTGTGCTGTTTCCGTCAGATCCCCCAATCTAATATCTGGACTTGATTGGGTAGGAACTGGAATATTCATTATTTTTCAGAAAGCGAAATCCAGCTGTTCCGCCAACGAAATTAAGAGAGATCTGGAATAAGAACAGTTAAAGAAAAGATGACTCCTAGTTTCATCTTCCAGATTACACAATAAGCAAGCAGGAGGTACTTGTACTCTCCAATTTCTTAATTTCCTGAACGTGTTTAGATGATCCCATTTCACCCTCCACAAGAGAATAGAGAATTTTGTCGGCATCTTCGACCAAATTC